>DF237413.1:0-65720 GCA_000708835.1 Klebsormidium nitens | reverse complement strand
AATATTATGACACTCAGTTACGGCCGAGGAAATTGCTGAGAGTACTCGTTGCGTACATGTTACAGAAGTCCGAGTCGTCGTAACGTGGACCGCCGGTACTACTGACGAAATTTGATACCGGGTCCCACATTTTCGCTGCGATTCGAGTCGGAGTTGACTCGGCCGGGACCCACCGTAGGTAGCTTGTGTAGGTGCGCGGGGCCATGCACGGGCTGGCAATTTGATCAATGGGCGGCCACTTTGCAGGCGGCCGCCTAGAAAATCTTCTCTAATTATCATTGCATGCAGGCCCCGCGGCCATACGTTGAACGCAATCAGTCCATATATTGTGGTTTCTTGGATAGATAATTGGTTGTTCGACGGGTCTGATATATTCGCCGGGTTCACTGTCCTCGAATTTGATATAAACTTGAATAATAGGCTTGCCAGATGTTTCGCGCATCATGCATATATAGTACTATGTACGTGTACAAACTAGCCGCCCATGACCGCGGCGCATGTTGCGGCGATCACATACTACCTCGTCTGGCACCGTCCAGATTGGAGCTTGCCAAGTTGCATGGCAGCCACTACATTAAAACTTAGCAGATCCGATTGCGAGCCTAATATAATATATTGCGCTCATATGTAGGCATATAAGGTCTTCGATCGATTAGGTAGCTGGCCGGCATGGTATTATCACATTCAAGTCGTTTTGCAATCATCCAGTGTGAAAAGCAGACTGAATACGTATGGCCCTTTTCGGCAGCTACATATACAGGATGACAAGTTCGGTCATCTGCCCTGAATTTATATCTCCAACTCAACAGTGGTCCCAAAAAATCATGCAAGGGCGAAGCATCCGCTCGCATAAACGCACTCACAAGCAGCCTTCTTAATAATCAACCGGCCTGGGCACCTTGAGTGCCCAGACCAGTAATTTGTTTGATACCTCTTTCCTACCTCGTATGGTACAATTTACAACGCCTCGGCATCTGCCGGCCCGCTCACATCAGTGCGCCCCGTGGCTCGGCTCGGGCGCGACCGCGCCGCTGTCTGCGGCTTGCTTCCCTTCCTCGGGGCCTTTCCTGAGGCTGAACCGGTGATGCCGCTTCTTGGGCGTCTCCACGTGTGCGTGCCCCGCTGCCGCCGCCGCCTCCTCTTGCCTCGCAGCAGGGGGCGCCGCGGCGGCCTGCTCCTGGAGGTAGGCCCAGAAGCGGCGGTGCAGCGAGCAGTCCAGGCTGGTGCAGTCCACGCTGGACTTGGGGTCGCGCAGAAACACCGGGATGTGCTCCTCGTCGATGAACTGCGGCACGAAAGAGCGGCCCCGCTCAGAGCTATCGAAGTGGGAAACGTCGACCAAGGAGGCTGCCCTAAAGACCCCTCACACGCAACAATGGCAACGCCGCCAGCCACCTTTCAACAATTCAACATGGAAGTGTATGTCTGCTATGCATCAAGTTTGAAACAAAACGTGGCGTCTGCAAGCCAACCGCTCTGAATTCCTCGGCCTGCTTTTCATCCAGGGACATGCTGTCACATCTGTGCGGGCCCAACAGTGCTCACCTGTCGCAGTGTGTCCAGCCCGTTCCCGGACAGCACTTTCACCCGGTTGATCGTGCGCGGCTGGAGCAACGGCTTCACAACCTGCACATGGAAGCATGCTGTGAGGTTTTCATATCGCAAGACACTCAACAGGCAGGCCGTAACAAGTGTCATTTGGATTGCCAGAAGTCACGCCGAGCTGGTCACACTCAGGAGCGTTCAAATTGGAACCGGACATAAAACCGTCAAGATGTGTCAGACATGGACCTGTAAGTGCTCTGGAATTCCAGATGGCCAACGCAACCACTCCAAAGTCGTCACACCGGACCTGTCCCATCAGAGCTGCCTGTCCTACTGGCCAGTCTGACCGCCTCTGCACATGTCCTGCGAAGCATGACATGTCCAAGAGAGAGTGGACTCGAGGCCCCTCTAGCAATGTTGGCGGAGGCCGAACCTTCCAGATGGCCGTGAAGACGTACGGCACATTGACCAAGTAGTACGCGTTGGCCTTCTCCGGGTAGTTGAACTCGTCAATCTTGGACATCGCGTTCAGCAGCTGCACACCGCACATGACCGAATAAAAAACGACACGACTGCACCAGCTGCAACGAAGTACTCAACTGACGGCTGTCTCGGTGAAGCCGCACTCTATATCGACAAGCACTGCACTCCAGCAAGACAGAAAGAGATGAGACAAGGTGCGACGGGAGAAAGCGCTGACGTTGAGGTTGGCGAGGTGGCCCAGCGTAAGGCCGGTGCAGTCCAGGATGCGCGTCGTGGTCGTGATGGGCCGCCCACACCGCTTGCTCGCCTCCGCCTGCGCAAGCAGCACACGCGCACGGGCGTCAACGCAAACGTCTCGACCATGGCACCAGGAAACGAGGGGAGAGAGAATGAGATTTGGGACCTCTCGACGTGCAACAATGGACCGGCCGTAAGGCGAGGTGAAGGCGTGAGGAAAGTAGAGGCTCTCTCCAGAGACAGATGCACGTGACATGCGCGTTCCAAGAATGTCGTTTGCGGCTCAAGCATGCCCTTGTTGGAACTTCAGCAGTTGCAACCTCGGACTGCTGCGCGGGGCAGCCAACTCGATGTGACAGCCAAGAGAAGTCAAGAACGCTTCATCTGCTCTGCATTGAGATCTGATGACAGAGGATTCAGTAAGGCAGTGTGCGACTTACACACAACACACGGTCCCGCCACTCGCTGAACTGCACGTGTGCCTTGACATAGTCGTCCACCTGCACACAGACAACCTGCCTTCAGCGAAGCAGGAGCAGCATAACGTAAACATAGGGTACAGCCAGAGTCATCACGGAGGCGGCTATCCTTGAGGCACAATAAAGCCCTTACTGCGGCTTAAGAGTGCAAGGTCCGATCCCAGCGAGCAGTGTCGAGGTATGACTCACCGTGGCTCCCCCGCACTTGCTGGGTCCTACTTTGACAAAGATCACCGGATGGCCCTGCACAGACAGGTCCAGCAAATGGCTTGAAAACGGAGATGAAAGCTCAGCAAGCTCAATCTTCTTCACATGGGAAAAGAGTCGAGCTTTCCATAAACACCTGTGCCCGCAGCTCTGGAACGGGACGCACCTGCTTATCATAGCCGGACATTCCCACGTGAAAACCATTTCGAATGGCGCGCATTTTCGCTTCTTCCAGGGGCCTCTGCAAAAAGCCGAAGGCTCATCAGGGGAATCCTTCGGAAGGCCGCCTCCTTGCCTTGGATGTATGAAAGGCAGAAGGAACCTTTGTGGGAATGTACTCAAGATTTCAAAGTTAGCAAAGACATGTGAAGGCATGTGAGCTCACAGTTTGAGGCTTCTAGCCCCAACAAAGACACTCGCCCTTGTAGGCACGTCAACAAGCCAAGTCTGCGCAGGGTTTGTCCGTATACTTGACACAAGAAAACGCCCATTGCAATCTGGTACCAAGCTTCACCTGAAGAATTGTGTCGGTGCCATACTTTCGTCGCCACTTGAGACAGTCTACCAACTGTAAAATACATTATGGTCCTTTAGTTAGGGTGGCAAGACAGAGTAGTTTGCTAAGCTGCAAGTCAAATGCAATGGTGCAAGGAGGGCAAGATTATCGCAAGTGCCTCGGATAGACTTGAAAAGAGGTAAGTGGGTTCAACTCTCCTTTCAAGGGGCAGTACAGGTCGACATGAATGGTCTGAGAACAGCAAGGAGTTCGTCCATCAGAGCTCCCTCGTCTACTTGGAAGTCAACGCTGGAGTGATACACAATCTTTCAAGAAGCAGAGCACGACTGTCCATTGTCAGGAAGCTAACAGGGAGGCTGGGCTGTGGTGTTCACCATGCTGAATGCCTTGTCCACGTGCCATTCCCTGGCCCACAAGAAGCGCATCAGGCTCCTGTCAGGCTCGCCCTGCGCAAGGACCTGCCACAGGGACGGCGCTAGAGTAAGGACAGAAAGAGGAGCCTCAAGTGACAGCAAGGGGCCCACTCTAGTGACGTGCTTCAAGAATTCACACATTGGAATGCTGCTATCCAAGCTGGGCACGTTGCCAACTGGAGCTTAATTGGATGGGCCAAAAACGGGGCCATCGGTGGACTGAGGTCATTGAAGCCATCCCAAGGCAGGTGATGGAAGGAAAACCCACCTCAAAAGATGCTTGAAAGGCCTCATCAACTGCAAAGAAGAAGATTAGATGTCATTAAGGTTTGGCTCAACGATGATTATTGAGAATCTTTCCCCACAGGGTGCTGTGTTTTTAAGGGTTTACCCACCCCCTTTTCAGCACTTGCCCCACCCAGTTGCATAATGATCATCGACAGCAGCCGTGCAGGGGGTTTGACGCCACCCAAATGCCATGCAGCCCCATCAACTGAACCGGTCCTAAAGAATTGACCAACAAATGTGGGCCAAAGAGGGAGTTGCAGGATTGTTTGATTCCTCCAGCCTTATCAGAATCCCGCAAGCCATTTAAATGACCCAACGACAAATTATTGCCACTACTTGAGTTACACCCTAGGAGCACCTGCTAAGCATCACCACATGGAGCATTTGTGGCCGCTGTCCCTTTGACAAGAGGGAAGGAAAGGACTGCAAGTTGTCTGCACAAGCATGGGACTCACGGGTTGCCAGCTTGCTTCTCATGGCCTCCAGATTTACACTTTGTGTGTCAGTCAGGTCCGGGCAGGAGAAAGTAGAGGTGGCCATTGCGCAATCAGGCCGCCTGGAATCCACGTTGCTGGGCAGCAGGATCTGGCTGAATGTGGGCCAACAGAGAGGGCCTTCCTAAAGCTCACGTGTCCTCCTTTCTCAAACAGATTGCTTCCAACAACCGGTTCAGCCGCCCGATAAGGAGTCAACCTTAGGCCTATGCATATGGTACTTGCCAACGAACAGTATATGAGCACCCCGATGTGTGCAATCCAAGAAATGACAAACCCTCGTAGACCAATGTCGCATAATGCTGCGAGGGTGTAGACAAGTGCACAAACCTCTCTACGTTCCTTCCGCAACCTAAGACTCAGAGCATAAATGCACTTTGAAGCAAACTTTCCAGCGGTTCGCTTGGACGCACGTATGGCCACCCAGCGCTGCTGCCATCCCCTGGCTTAATGTTCACTGGGTGCTTCCAGATCTCTAAGGAGAAGCAGAAGGCGAGAGAGTCAACAGGCGCCCAAAGATGCCGCACAATTTTACATGCACGTCGCACTTCACCATCTGTTGCTGGCGGCCATGCATGGGGACGTCATGAACAGTGCTGGCAATTTGGATTGTGGAAGCACCTTCTGAATCACGATTCACCTGTAACAAACAGCTAGTGAATGTTCCCATATAGCGGATGTCATCCGACCATCAGGCATCCTTCCCCTCTGTTGATCAAAGATTTCCACCTTTCGTATCGTGCAGCTGCTCCGCCCTATCTCCCTACGTCGCTTTCGACAATTGTATCGAAGTCGAAATAAAGGCCCTGTTCCGATGTCGACAAATTTAGGGTTTGCGGTCAAGCAAAACTCCAGGAACGAAACAAGAGCAGGACTCAGGAGGGCCTTTCCTGTCTGGCCGCCATTGCGGCTGGCCGCTGTACTACAAGTTCAACGTGGTAGCGCAGAGCAGCACCCAGCATATGAAATAGAGGGCTGGCAGAGCCCTTTTAGGTTGTGGTCTGTCTCGTCTTTTCGCTTTCAAAGGGCATGCGAGATGTGGGACGTTTACAGAAGTAGCCGCTGCGATTGAGGCAATTGTGTTAAATGCTAGAGGGCAGGACACACGGAAGGAACAATAGCTGCACAGCTCGGACAATTCTTTAAGAAACCCCTTTCGTAAAGCGCCTTCCTGCCATGAAGGAGCTCACGTTCACCGCTGAGATCAGCGGCGTCCCGCCAGAGGTGAGCGTTGCCTTAGAGACGAGTCACTGGCTTTGGGGCCTTTTCTTACACAAGATCATGCAGCAAATTGAAATGGGCACTAGATCAGTCATCCATCATGCTTAACGCTACTGTTAGTGTTACCTCTCAACTCCCATCCTGGACGCTGTGCAGGTGGTGTTTCAGATATTGTACTTCGACAAAGACTTCCTTACTCGGTAAGCTCAAATTTGCTTCGCCTGTTCTTTTAGCATGGCTCGTATTTCCCATTGTTATGTTGCATGAAATGAGCAGATAATACCATTGCTTGCATGACTTCAAATCTTAACGGGTGCGTTGTTGAGCATGGGGTCAACATGTTTGAGAAGCTTTTTGGCCTCAGCCAGATAGGAAGGGGCCCCAGCAGCTGAGCCAACATCTCACCAATTGCGAAGAAGTTTCTACTCTGCGCAAGGAGACCAGAGCTTGTGAAAAGGAGAGGTGCCTTTGAGCAGAGTTGTTGACCCTGCTTTCTGCCACTCAGGTATCACACTGAGGTGAATGGGGATGCTGATGCCCGGGCGACCAACTGGAGTGAGGATGATACGAGGGTGGTCACCTTCCAGACGCCCGTCAACGCCCCCGCCATTGTCGCAAAGTGTGTTGGTGAGAACTGCTGCGGAGACCGCCAAGTGGCACTGATAGAGCATACGCTGGTGTCTCTTTTGATGTGACTACTGTGCGTCCGAACATCTCGAAATCTCCACATCAGCGTTCTGGTTGTTGATGCTCTTGCCATGATGGTTGGGTTGGACCACAGTTCTTGTTGATGTGCTAGATGGGCTGACGCAGTTGTTTTCAGCAACTTCTCAGATGAACAAGGTGTGCGGACACCACATGTTGACCCTTGAATATCGGTGCGGATATGTCGGTGCACTACACCAGGATCCATCTTGCTGATTGTGGGAGCAACCGTTCAAGCCAAGTTTCGCGGAGGGCTTGACGTCTGTTGGAAGGCTAGAAGAATTTGGACGGAACTTCTCGTAGGGATTTGCTCAGAAGAAGACAGACTTAAGATTCAAATTGAAGGGAGACCTTTGATGTCGATACAGGCAATTTGACAGACGATTGGATATCAGTCATACCCTTGCTGTCGCAGGCGCAGACACGCTGCGGGTGCGCGAGGAGCAGGCCATCACGCACAAGACAAAGGAGCTGTACATCGTAGAGTCAGTGCCGCGGCTGGACCTCCCGGGGGGGGACCGCTTCAAGACGGGGGGCCAAGTGGAGCTGCGGCCGGCGGGCGGGGACACACCGGGGACGGCCATCATCATGGTGGCACGAATGGAGTGCGCGCTCTGGCCGCTCGGATGTAAGCACACCGCCTGACCACGTAATGACTCGATTTCGAAATGTCGGCTTCACCTCGGAGTTGGTGGTCCCTTGAATTGAAAATGGATGTGCTGTATGAACGCGTACGTTTGCCCTTCTTTGAGTCGCCTTCAATTCCAAAACTCGGTCCGTTCTTCGTTGAGGACCGTTTCATCATATGTATGAACAAGAAGCGCAAGGTGTATTAGGCGAAGCAACGAAAAGGTTTCAATTGATGAAATTCTTTGGTGCGACTGGGGCTGTCTGCGGGTAGCCCCGGTCAACGTGATACCCGCACAAATAGGTTTGGCCCTTATTCCCACTCCTGTCCGCACATTCTTGGACGATAACAGGAGCATCGATTGAAAGAAGAATCCTTACAGCAGTAAGCAAACTAGTACTTGGGTTAACTCTGGTGATCTTCTCTCATGCTGCAAGCTCGATGTGAATAAGTCAAAATTACAAGTGAGAAGTGGTAAGTCATCGTTTACAAAGGCGGCCTCTCCGCATCGTAGCACCAATGTTTCTTTCGGGCCAACTTTAGATGTCGATCGTTTGGCATTCCGAACTCCGGGAAGAGGCCTCCCCTTCTCTAACCTGCTGCCTTCGCTGTCGTTTACAGCCATGATGGAAAACTTCATGGGGGAGCAAGCGAAGAAGACCTTTGTGGAGTGGCTGCACATGCTAAATGTCATATGCCGCGAGAAAGTGGGCATGTTTGGCGATAGCAGCGACTCGGAGGAGTACTTCGATGTTACGGAAGAGTCCTTCCCAGACGATGCCTTCTCCGACAACGAGATTGTGGGTGAGGACTCGGACGCTTGGTACTTAAAGACCCTGTTGAAGGAGCTTAGGTCCCTTAGGTGCGTCGCTGATGCAACCGACGCAAAGCTCGCAAGCCTAGACGTGCGATTAGGGAAGCTGGAAGACATGCTCCAGACGAAAGCTCAAGCGAAGATAGTATCTTTCGTTCCGAGTCTACCAAGCGCGAGTCTTCTCGGCTGGACGGCCTTAGCAGGGGCAGTTTCGGTCGGAGTCATCTCCGCGACTCACTTATATGTTAGGTCGCATAGATTTTGAGCTTCTAAAACAGTTTAATATTTACGTTAGTAAGTCAAACCTTTGCTGCTGGCTAGTTAACCCGTTAGTAGCTGATTGATGCGCATCATAGGAGCTGGCGCTGTTATACTCTCGTATGACAAGCGGCAGGATGGCAACAAGCTAGCCAGAGCTAGGTTTGTAACATACATGTTTGGATCTCAGATCCCCTGCCAAGGCTGGCAGGCCCGGGCAGTTTAGTCAACTCGCACGATGGGATTTGCATCACCACTCCAACGTATGAAGTTCAATTTTTTCAGATGTACATCGCATAATCGAATTGTCCGACACGGGGACGCCGCCAGGCCTTGGATACTTATATCAGTATGCATGTTATTAACATGATTCATCATGCAACGGGGAGCTAATATGATTGACAATGAAATATAGTTGTGGAACACGCACGCGGCCGGGAACATGAAGTAGGTGGCGTGCATGTGAGAAGATCATGTGCAACTTAAGTCCGGAACTTTTGCCTAGCTACACAGTACATCAAGTCGATCACTATACTTATAGTCGATCATGCGCTGGCAATACACTGGGTATATGCATGTTGCAGCAATCAGCTATAGCTCTAGAACGCATGATTCCCCCAGTGCATACGTGAACATGGGTAAGGGGAGCCCTGCATCGGACGGTTAGCACTGATACGATGTCACTAAGCTTGCAAAGCCCTCGATCGCCGACTGCTTTTACTTCGAGAGACAGCTTCGCCGTCCGATGCTTTAGCAAAAGTGCACGGAATCTGGCTTTTGATTGGCTGTCCAAGATTTGGATATCGCAGGCGCTTCCAAAGCTAGCGCTCTCAAACTTTGAATCAGAAGCCCGAGTCGTCCCTGCTGAAGCCTTCGGCAAATTGTTGGTTCGAAGTTGGAAGAAATTTCTTTGTTCCCTTCTTAGCAACAGGGCGCAGATAAGAGGAAGCAAAGCAACATCATCGCCTTTTCCTGGGAAGTGGGTTTTTGTTTTTCTCTGCACCAAGTTTGCCCCTCGGCATGGCCTCCAGCACCCTCGCCCTGCGTGGCTGCACCAGCACCTCTCTCCTTGGAGCCTCACAGTGCTCCCAGAAGTCGACCGTGCAGCCGTTTGTCGCTCTCCCCACAAGCAGCAGCAGAATTGCTAGCATTGAGGGACTTGTTTCAAAGAGAAGCGCCAGCAGGTTCTCCATGGCGGTGGCCACAGAGAGGCAGGTTTACAGCACCACTAAGTCGGATGAGATCTTCAAGGCCGCCAAGGTAATCATATGTTTTTCCGGGGCAAGGCATCTCTGGCATTATTTCGAGGACGGCGTCTTTGAAATGCAGTGGCGTCTGGAATCTGTGCGAGTCGTAAGGGTTTTGGTGTGAATTCCCAAGCTTAAGTAGCGGTACAAGTCTCACAGGAAAAGCAGGAGCAATTGGTGATGTGATGTGGACACACCTGTCTTGCTGATTTCCAGGGAGCTTTTGTTAGTTACTTTGGCAGCATTAACAGAGAAATATCGAGTGGCGTCAGACATGATGTTTGAGAATGTAAAGCTAGCCCAATCACCCGGGTTCGTTTACCAACTGTAAGCAGCTAGCAATGTCTGACTTTGACATGGCAAGCTGCCAACCTCATCATTAGATTGTGGCACCAATGCAGGAGAGCGAACCACAGCTTGTAACAAGCTCGATGTTGTGATAGTATCCTGACACTTGCCAAAACTGAGGTGCAATCCCAACGTTAGACTGACCCAAAATGTTTTCCGAGGTTAATGCAATCAGGGCCAATTGGTGCCCTGCATAGACACAGGGGACACAGACTCGTCCCTTGTCGGCACCATGTTAGGGTTACCTGGGCAGAGAATCTCGAAGCAGCGTCGTGTGGTTGCATCTACCATTACCTGTGACCCCCTGGAATCTTAGGTGCAAACAACTGGATGTGCGAAGTGCCGCAACCCGATTTCTATGATGCCTAGAAGGTAGCAAAATTGCTGCCCTTGTCCGCTCCTTTTCTAAAGGGGTTCTAATGATGCACAAGGCCCATAAGCGATGGCTGGGAGAATTCTGACGGTCTCTTGTCATGCGAAAAAATCCTGCTCAGCATTGCTCTTGTGTCCTTTTGATCTCAGGAGCTGTTGCCCGGTGGCGTCAACTCCCCGGTGCGCGCGTTCAAGTCCGTTGGGGGCCAGCCCATTGTGTTTGACCGTGTCAAGGGGTCTCACTCGTGGGACGTGGACGGCAACGAGTACGTGGACTATGTGGGCTCTTGGGGGCCGGCCATTATTGGCCACGCAGACGACGAGGTGAGAAGCTGTGAGCCGGCGCCACTGAGTCAGCATTAGGGTTTATGATGCTGTTGCTAATTGTCGGAACAAAGTCAGCATCACATTTTTGAGTCCCCTCTTTTCTTTGCTTGTTTTTAGTATGCACCAATCTCAGACTGATCTGCCTTTGTTCGCTTTGGGCCCAGTCAATTTGAATTCCGTGTTTGGGAGAATTGGAAAAGAGCAATGTTAATTTGTTACTGTAGTGAGATTCTGCAAAGAAACACTTCCTTTTTACTTCTTAGTAATTGAGGTTGTCCATTCTCAAGGGGTAACCAATCATTCTCTCCTGGCTTGAAAACATCTTTTTGCCAAGTTCTCGGGGTCAGGGACATATTTGCTTGGGGACATTTTTCGGGGTTCCATTGGGCACAATGCTGCACACAATGCTGGCACTTGCTCCAACAAAGTTCACCCCTTCCCTCAATTTTGCTGGCGCTCTGCCTGTTTGGCTTGGATCCAAACCAGCTTAAGAACCAAGTAAACCCTCTTTGAACCCACACCACCACTTTTCAAGGCCAGGGCTTTTCACAGAACAATGTGTCCAAACCCACAGGACTCTCTGCAGTTCTGAAAATTTCTAGAAAAGGCTTGTGCTCTTTTCCTCACAAGAAGCGAAGAAAACTATCTTGGGGCTATATAGTTCTTACTTACTGTTGTTCGGTCGACCTGCACTTTGTCATCAGCTGGCTGCACGCCTCCCTCATCTGCACTCCATGATGTAATTCTATCCAAGTTCAGTGCGACTTCTTACAAATTCTTGCAATATCAGAGAAAGCCACTTTTCGCACCTTTCGCAACTTTTCCTACAGCCGATGCTCAATCAGCCCAAAAACTAAAGCCGTTGAGCCTTTTTTCCTTCCGCCCAGGTGATTGCTGCGCTGACGGAGCAGCTGCAGAAGGGCACCAGCTTTGGTGCGCCGTGCGCTCTGGAGAACGTGCTGGCGCAGATGGTGATTGACGCGGTGCCCAGCGTGGAGATGGTGCGCTTTGTCAACAGCGGCACCGAGGCGTGCATGGGCATGCTGCGCCTCGCACGCGCCTTCACCGACCGCGAGAAGGTCCTCAAGTTCGAGGGCTGCTACCACGGCCACGCAGGTCAGTCACAAGCTCCACGGTTTCTAATACGAGAATGACACTCCGTTGAGCACAGTTTGAGAGTTTCACGAGGCATTGAAGCGAATACAACCCGTGTGCTTGGTGCAACGGTATGAGTCAAGCCGCTCTGCACTGACTTGCCCAGATTGCAGAGAGAATCATTGTACAAATAGAGTTTCTCTGCTTGTCCTGGTTGCCAGGTCAATTGTGTGGTGACGATGTCAGTGATGGTGAGGTCAGTAATTGTAAGGTGGGCAAGGGCTGCAGCTTAGTCAGCCTGTGACAAATTTTCACACTGTTTCAGAACACAATCTACATATGCACCGCACGCTTAGCTGTCGGTGAATGGAGCAGGCCAACTTCAGGGTCTTGACATCACCACCTACTGTGGGCCGCATCCGAATGTCAGAAGTCGGGCAAGTGAATTTTTCAAATAGCAGAAGAGGCCAGCATGAAGGCAGCTAATCATCACTGAGCGAAGCTGCGAGAGGGAAGCTCAGGGAGGCCATCCTCGGTAGTCTCATAAAAGTCTGGATCTTCCGCTTCTGATGACACAAGCTTCTTGGACCAGCAGTGCTGGCCGCTGCTTCTATACCTCAGAGTAGAGCACTTGCACGGAAGAATCGTCTCATGAGGATTTGGCAACTAAGCGTTGGAATCGCCACCAGGCGCGTCCACCAGAACCCAAACAGGAAGCCAATTGCATCAGGCGAAACGTGTCGCTGGTCTATGCTGGCCCATGAGTGGGTCAACCTCCGCAACGCGGCTGAGATCACAGTTCACTCATAGGCTTTTACAGGGCTCCTACCCTCTTGACCTTCTTCCTGCAACTACGAGTTCTCTTACTACTTTCTTTCCTGGACAGCTCCAAAGTTCCTGGCCCTGGTGTTGTGCAGACTCGTTCCTGGTGCAAGCCGGCAGCGGTGTCGCCACTTTGGGCCTGCCCGACTCCCCCGGTGTGCCCAAGGCCGCAACGGCAGCCACGCTGGTAGCACAGTACAACGACCTGGAGAGTGTGCGCGAGATCTTCCGCCAGCACAAGGGCGAGATCGCGGCGGTGGTGCTGGAGCCAGTGGTGGGCAACTCAGGTCAGGAACGCACCGCACCCGCAAAGTTCCATGTTCTGCCCGAGACTGTTATTAGGCTGATTCAATTGTGGATTATCAGGCGACTGTTCCGCAGACAGTTGTCTTATCGAGTCCACTGACCAGACACTTTTTGGGCTGCTCTGCTGAGCCTGGAACTCAGAATAGAGCGGTCAAGGCACTTGCCCGTGGTGGGGGTTAGAAGGGTCCTGTGGCGACTGGTTGGTGGGCGCCTCTAGTCGTACAAGATCTGGGTCCGCTCGTGGAGGACTGACTGGGGAATCAGCTCCGCTGCTCCCAGCCTATGCTGAGGTTCTGATTGAATCAAGGTTCTGATAGGGGGTGGCAGGTGACAACGAGTAGTCTGATTGTGTGAAGGCTTGACGTGACATTATCTGATTTTACCCCCTCTTCACCCTGTCAGACTTTATCCCCTGGTTAGAGGCAACGAAAGCACACATCATTGTCGGTGCTGTCTCAGTTGTAAGGCACTGGCCACAACATCAGCGAACCTGACTCTCAGAAGTTCACCTAGCCCTCCTGGATCAGCAGTCAAGCCAAGCATGAAACCATCAGACACACTGTCCTCTAAATGAGTTTGCCATAGCTTACTCCTGATTGTGAGCTTGGAAGAGACAGTCGACGGAACTGTCATAGGCAACCAGGTTTGAGACAGAAGTAGTTAGCATGTAGCTGGGCGAGCTTCAAGGCCGAGTCCGGTTGCTGTGCAGTCCTTTTCTGCCATTCCTGCCTTCTTGAGCGGACAATTTTATGTTGCCGTCAGAGCTCTCGGAAAATCTCCGCTCGCTGTGGCGGTTCATGTGGATAAGTTGCAGGGTGTATTTCTCCGCCCTCTCACGCCAATAATGTGTTGCAGGGTTCATCATCCCGGACAAGGAGTTCCTGGAGGGGCTGCGGGAGCTGACGAAGGAGGACGGCGCGCTGCTCGTGTTCGACGAGGTCATGACCGGCTTCAGGATAGCCTACGGGGGGGCGCAGGTGAGGGCCGCAAGCTCAGGGATGCGCAACTAGTCAGCACGCCCTCGGGGAGGTGACGCCGAAACAGCTTTTACGCGCTAGCGGTGCGGAATCAAAAATTCCACTCGGAGTTGGTGTAGGGGGGCCGTAACTGGTGCCCACAAGCCGAACCGCAAGTTGGAATGGGTTGCGATTTTCGCTGCAATCTGCTTTGTTGCGTTTCCTAAGGTAGCAGTTTTCAGGAAACAAGCAGTTACGGGTGGCACCTACCTTCGAGCACTCTGGTCTCGACAGAGCACATATCACATTGTTTCGTGGGGTTCTCCTTTTCGCAAGACCAGGACTGAGCTGGCATCAGGATAGTGGAGGTTCGTGCTGGCTCTTTGACGCTGGGAATCTTGAGGACAAGTGGTCGCATCCAATCATGAAAGCACGTCACGAGAAACGTTGCGAGCCCTGCGCATCAGGATGTCTGCCGGAAACAGGCACCGCGCGCTGGCTAGTATGACACCGAGGATGGCAAAAAACACATTTGGTTTGCAGTCCAACGCATCCACTCCGGCGGCGGAAAGCCGCGGTAACCGTCAGCCTCTCAGCATGGCGTCCGACCTGGGCGACCCACCTCACTAACAAAACCAATAACAATATTCTCAAGCCACTCTCGTGTCTTTCTCCTAGGTTTCAAAAGACGCGTCTCACAGCGACGTTCCCCTTGTTTTCCGCAGGAGCACTTCGGCATCACCCCCGACCTGACGACGATGGGCAAGGTCATCGGCGGCGGGCTGCCGGTGGGCGCGTACGGCGGGCGGCGGGAGATCATGGAGATGGTGGCGCCCGCGGGGCCCATGTACCAGGCGGGCACGCTCAGCGGCAACCCGCTCGCCATGATCTCGGGGATCAAGACGCTCGAGCGGTTGCAACGGCCGGGCAGCTATGAGCAGCTAGACAGGTGAGGCTCAGGCGGGGCTGGGGCAAGGAAGGCCGACCTGGCCAATAGGCAGGACGAGGAACGGGTTAGGAGTCGTTGTTCGGAAGCTGCCCTGAAGAAAAGCAAGCAGCATATTTGGATTGGGAGTAGGGGTTGATGTTGCCGGTGTATGCTGCTGTGAGGTGGGGATGACAAATGCGGAAGAGTAGTGGTTCTCGTGGGCGTGTGCCAGACAGACCTCGAAAAAGCGATCAGTCTTTCGAGTCCATGGGCCAGCAATCGGTTCTGGTCGTTGTCCTGCTTGCCAAGGCAAGCTTCAAGCGGGGTTGAGATTTTGGCGTTGTGGTAGTTGGTCTGGTTGCCTAAGCAGCGCTACCCGGCCAAGGCTCCGATGAGATGCAATCAGAATCAAACAGAGCCTCTCAGTAACGACTGCGTCGAGTGTTCTCCACTTCATATCACTCCGAAAATTGCCTGATCACCGACCGTTCCTTTCTTTTGCAGGATCACGGGCCGGTTGATCAACGGGCTGCTGGACGCGGCCCGGGAGGCGGGTCACGACATTTGCGGGGGCCACATTTCGGGCATGTTCGGCTTCTTCTTCTGCAAGGGCCCGGTCAACAACTTCCAGGACGCCAAGAAGAGCGACACCGCAAAGTTTGCCAAGTTCCACCGGGGCATGCTCGAGAGGGGACACTACTTCGCGCCCTCACAATACGAGGCCGGCTTCACGTCGCTGGCGCACACGGAAGCGGACGTCGATGCCACGATTGCTGCCGCAAAGGACTTGTTCAAGAGCCTCTAGGCTTTCCGTCGAAACGGTTCCGACCTTTCTATAGACGTTCTGCGTTTGCAGACCATTAAACTGCGTTGAATAAAGCCTGAAATTTGTTACTAATTATGTCTAGGTGGCTGGACACGATTTTGTCGCATCCGAGCCTGGCGGCTTACAATTGTATACTGGATACGCACAACTTCTTCATCATGGTGGGGTACTTCACGAGTGCATCCGACCGCATTTTCAAGCGGATGTCCTCGAATCGCCCGGGGCCTGCGCGTTGCATGCATATCATTGCGGCTGCAGAATATGCTACATCCCATTGGAAGCAACGGCGCAATTCGATCAGGCAATCATATTAAATGTGAAGCGCTGCGAGTACGAATTGGCCATTGGTACCTTGCAGTGCAGGCCGCTTATAGCTGTTCCGATAAGCATGATCTCACGCGGCATG
This sequence comes from Klebsormidium nitens, assembly GCA_000708835.1. NCBI lineage: Eukaryota > Viridiplantae > Streptophyta > Klebsormidiophyceae > Klebsormidiales > Klebsormidiaceae > Klebsormidium > Klebsormidium nitens. The sequence continues at coordinate 49,798 of DF237413.1, read as the reverse complement.
CATCCGATCGCGCAGTTTCGAGTGAGGGCCGGTACGTGCATGGCCGACGGGTCGGGTCTACAATTTAACAGGCGCATGCCGATGGCTCTATGTACAAATCAGTATAAGCATGGCCGCGCCTGCGTGCCCATGATAAAGCCGCCCGCGTGCAGGCTACTTCACGCGACAATGACCAGGATATGGCGGCGCGGTATTGACAAGTAGGTGCGCGCATCAATGCCATGCATGGTTAATTAAACCGCCCATGATGCTTGATCGATCGCGGCCGCGCCACGTCCGGGCCAATGATCGAATTGCGTACATTTGCCAACATGCCATCTGGCATCCGAATGATGATCAATTGCCCGTACGCTACGTCATTCAATTCGTCTATACTATCATGAGATCATACACAAGTATAGGGCAGGTCTGCCTACGAGCACTACAGGTATGCTTGCGGAGCTCCTACATGTACTTCTATCGACCTTGCTTCTCTTTCGCCTACCACTGTCAGTTTTACCACCAGCTCGTCTCAAGTCATGAGGGTTGTTGGCTATTCACAACCTACATGAGGGATCCCCCACCGTAACCTCAGCTAGTCCTGCGCTGCGGCCTAGGCCCTCCGTCCTTTCTCCGCTGAGAAGAAGGTCGCACCGATGGGCACGAGGCCATACCGCTCTGCGAAGTGGCGCGTCCGAAACTTAGGCCGCTGCAGGGGGGCCACGTGCTCGCGGGGCAGCTGCGGTGTTAGAGGGAGCAAGTTCGTGAGCAGAATTGCTCGAGAACGTGGTCATGATACGAATGCCACAGAGAATTGGAAGTAATGTTGGGAGCCAGGAATTTGTGGTTTATTGTGTGGGAGAAAAGACGGCTCGATTCACCTGATAGAAAGAGGCAAAACGACTGCCTTCCATTCTCCACGCAGAGCTCGCAAAAGTCACGTTCCAGAGCTTGCAACCTTCGTCAACCCTCTAGGGTGGATTTTGCGGCGCCTTCAGAGACTGAAATTAAAGCCCAATGCTTTTTGTTCGGGATCCAATTTCGCCCTGCATCGACGTGGTTCCGTGACGCGAAACGAGCAGGCGCCCGCGCTCGCTCGCCCATCGCACTAAGCACCGGCGCTAAACCCTGCTCAAACCCCTTCAGGGTCATGCTGACGCACCTTGCGTGGCTGCCGGAAGAGGACGAAGACGTAGCGGTGCAGTCCGGTCGGAGGGGCGGGGCCCATGTACGGCACCAGGACGTCGCCGCTTCTCGAGATGTCTGCACAGGGAGCAACCCCAGTATCAGATGAGTACAGGAGTTTCAACCGGAGTCTCAAGAGCAGACTCTCCAAAACCAATCTAGAAAGTGAAGGGTCAATCTTTACTTCAAGCTTGGAGGTATCGCTGGTCAGGTTTGCTTGGGTGCATCCATTGAAGGAGTTGAGCCTGCAGATCGCTCGTCCGAAGCATCAGGATTGGCACCGAAGACATCCAGCTCGTAGAAACGTTATTGCCAATAGACGAAATTCGGTACCTTTCCCGTTCGTTTCCGAGAAGATACGTGTAATTCGCCAGTCCCATCTGAACATCCGAGTATTGCAGAAGAGGATGGGATCAACCGCGTTGGAACGTCTTTCCTCCTGTCAATAATCAGTACCACCTTTCTGTTCAGCAAGTGTGGACTCGTTGGCGCTCACTTTAAGCCAGACCTGGAAGCTAGCTGAAGCGGGCAATCCAATTCGACCAAAGAAGAGCACCTGACATTTGAACAACAGAGGACCAGGCGCGGAGTCGCTGTCTCAGTCTGCGTTTCTTGGGCCGGGCCTGACCGTGTGCATACTGCAAAGAACGTGTCGAGATGACACTTCTCAAGATAAGAGACATGAAGCTGAAGTTTGCGAGCTAGAAGGGGGCGTCTGCCTGCGCTAGCAGATCTTTGAGGCGCTTTTGACCGTCACAAGTTGGACACGGTGTGTTTCTCACACTGAAGCCAGCCGTACTGTTAACTCGAGGCGCACCATTGCTCGCAATGTTCTTCGCCCGCCTCGATGACAGAGAATTGCGCGCGCAGCCTTGAAGAGTGCCGCAAGATTCAGACCAGCGTCACTGGTTTGCCCCGCTCTCACCCTGCCAGAGGCGCTTCTCGATGACCCAAAGAGGCGGACGGTCGTACACGTAGCTGCCGCCCAGGTCCGGCGGCGGATGACGGCCAGCTGCGGGCAAAGAGGAGACGACTCTGATATCGCACCCTCAATGCAGCCCGAGGCAAGCTTTGTTCATCAAGCCGTTTGGACGGGCCGTTGAACTTTGTGAACGAATCTTGTACAACCACTACAAAAGCTTTTGTTTGTGCGCCGGCGTACGTCGGTTCACGAGCACTCCCAGCTGACTTCCGCAATCGGCTCTGCACGATTACTTTCCCAGTAGCAATCGAACTTCTTTGGGGCGTCGAAGAATGAAGCACGGGGCTCAGACGTCCTCATAACTTGCGACAAGTAGGGGATCTGCTCATAAGTGTTCTGTTCCAATGCGCAAACAGGAAAACGTCTGAGTTGGACAGTGCGATTGTAAGATAGCCAAGAAATGATGAGCTGGATCTGTATCATGGGTCGAAAAGCGAGGAAAGCGGCTCTCAGAAACTTACCGCACCCTGCACTTGTTTTCAACGCTGCATAAAACGATCCGTTCTTTCTCTAAAACACGGGACGCAACACTCAATAAGGATCTCAGAAGCTCGAAACCCTTCGCAACGGTGCAAGACGCGGAGTCTGAAGACGCCTCTCAACCACACGGTTCTGCCGATTCTCTGCAACTCTCTCGCACACCTCTTGAAGCGATTTCAAAACTTCCATATCCTGGAAGACGAAAAGAAGGCGTCACACGCTTGCCGTCCTTGACGCAACAATCTTCCGTTGAAGAACGCCCAAGCTTCTTCAACGGTGTACGGAAAGCGGACGCAAGATATCCCGCAAATTTTTTGACACAATCAAGGAATCCACGAAAAGAATGTATTTCGGTCGTCTTACGCTTGCCGTCGGTGGCGGCGGTCCCCGGGATGTTGGCGACCATCCAGTGTAAGAACTCCGCGAAGCGCGGCTCCGCCGGGCTGGGGGCGTCTGGGTCCGTCATCACCAGCGTGAAGCGGGCGTCCGGGTCCAGGCCGCCGGGGACTTTCACCTGTTCAATTATTGTGCCAGACAATCGTTTAGAAGAGTGACGGTCTTTTATCCGTCATCACCAGCGTGAAACGAGCCTCCGGGTTCAGGCCGCGGGGGGTCCGGGTCCAGGCCGCCGGGGACCTCCACCTGTTACAAGTATGCCAGACAACCGTTTCTAAGAGTAGCGGCTTTTGATTCGTCATCACCATCGTGAAACGGGCGTCCGGGTCGAGGCCGCCGGGGATTCTGACCTGAAGAAATGGACGTCAGGAGATTATCAGAACCAAGAAATATTGGCGCTTCTGTGGTGCGTTATAACCACCGTGTCATGTACGGTCAAGCTTTGGCAATATGAAAGGATCAGAATTCGATCCATCATTACATTGCCAGTTCGTCTTTGAAGCCCGCGCTGAAGAGCCTAGATTGTTGCGTCGCTTGGGTTTTACTCCAGTTCAGAATCCAGATACAGTAGTAATACGATCAAACGGGTATCTACAACAGAACGTATGAATATGCTCGAGAAGTAAAAGAAAGTTGTATAAGCCTAAAACGCACGAGGCTGTTGCCAGAACGTGATAAGAACAGAAAACATTGCACCGCCTAGTCCCGGCAAGTCCTAACATCGAAGGACAGCAGACCTCAGATCACAAGCTTCGATGAGGTCTTTTTGCCGTGCATCCAGAAAAAAGTCAGAGTCATGAGAAGCCGCGGCACTTATAAAGGTTGACACTACAGGACAAATCCCACGATTGGTTTTAATACGCACACCCTTGCAGCACATACGCTGCTCTGTCCTCTCAGATCGGCCTCAGCACTGGCACTACCGGTCCTGATTTTCCGTTAGGGAGCCTTTCGACCGCAATGCGTTGATCACAGCCGAGAGGAGCCAGTCGAGCGGTGAAGTAGTGATGAGATTGCGTGCAAAAACTCATAGTGCCTATCTGACATGTGCAACCCGCTAAGTCGAGCGCCCACGTTGGCGAAAAAGGGAAAAGCGCCTGGTCTTGGCAATGGCAGACGCAGTATCCGGTTCGGTTCAAGGGCTGCAGATTGATGAAGCATCTAGATTTGTCATCTAAAGGTCACGGGAGAATCCAACGCCTTGAACCTCATCGACACTCGCTTTCTCAAACCTTGATAGTTCCTAAGACGCAGCAAGTTTGGTTCGCTGTTCTGGTTTTTGGGTTTTAGGTTTTCAGAATTTTGATTGTGTCATTGTTTGCGGAAGAGGCCGCGGCACTCTTTTCTATCAAAGAACTTCTTTTGCCCCAGGTACTCCCGTTTCCGCTGTACAGGGATGAGAACTGTTGCAGGGCCCACACGCAATTGCCAATCTGCATGCCGTCTCACCTTCGGCGGTTCCTGCGTCCACTCCGGCGTCAGCACCGCCCCGTGCCTCACCTTCCTGTGCTCCCCGTACTCCACGTGGAGCTCCGCCATTGGCTGGAACTCGTCCAGAACGTCCGGGAAGATCCGGAACGCCTGCAGCTCGTGAAAATCGACGGCCATCTCGACGCCCACGTCATCGAAGACGTCATGCTCCCGGCGCTTATGTCGCAGAGCGGGCTGGTAGGGCTCCCCTGAGAACGCGCGCGCTCTGTTGAGTGCATGGAGGAGCGGCGAACCAGACTGGCGGGCTGTGGGGCTTCTGGGCGAAGTAGAGATGGAGCTCGTAGTGACAGCTGTAAAGCTACAAAGATCGTTCTTCGGGCGCGGCTCGAAGAGAAAGTCGGGAAGCACTTGGGCAGACGAATTAAAGACCCTAGCGGTTCTGGACAAGCCGCAAGAAGAAGCGAGTTCACCAAAGAAAGTGGTGCGCCCCTGCAAGAACCGCCTCGAGAGAGGCGCTGCATGCCCGAGAAGACTCATCGGGACAGCTGAAGACGCCCCGGACTTTGTAAAGGCACAAACGGCTGCGCTTCAACGACCTATATGCAACTGCTTCGTGGGCGAAAGCAAACTGAATGTGCAGAACAGCTGAGAAGGAGAAAAGCTCTGCACGCACACATTTTGAACGAGGGGCGGAGCGAGCGGGTCCTATGCCATGCAGCTGGTTAGAGGCCCTCAACTTCGACTCAACTCAGACGGGCCGATGTCAGACCTGAGCGCGAGTTGGTATGCGACGTGGAAAGCGTGATTGCTGAGTCGGACGCCGACTCGCAAACCAGCACCCGAAATCTATCACGCTCGGTCATTCAATTTGAACGGTGTCCGCCGATGGATCCAACATTTTCGACTCGAAAATAGTCGATGGGTTCGCTAGCCGGGCTAGAGCCTAGACCTCGTCATGCATGGTGAGTTATTCTCCAGATCGACATCATAGTTGGCCTGGCACTCGTGACCGTCCGACGTACAGCAGATCGATGTCATCATTTTCAAAACAAATCATTAAGGTCAAGCGGCCGCTTTCAAGTTTTGTCGACCGATTATCACCAAGTCACTGGTGCATCACGCAGTGACAGATTTCAAGATTCAGGGTGGATATTTGCAGCTTTGCTGATGCATGTGCCACACGGTGCGGCACCACATGCTGCCGCGGGCCGGGCAGCTAGCATGCCAGAGGGACAGCATATAAGGGCGCACGTAATCAACTTTAGTTGCATGGGAACATGATATCATTTGTCATATAGTCGAGATATTAATAATTAACGCCTGTAATAAGTACAAGCGCATGATCAAGCGGTTGATTATTCGCGTCTGTAGGACCAGTATACACTAACCTTTGGACGTATATAGACCTATAGTTCAGGATCTAGTTCTAGGTACGTAGGATATGGTCATGACCCGCCGCCGCGGCGAACCGTTGAACCGCCGAACCGTCGAACCGTTGGGTGGGGTAATCCTGGGGCCGGACGGGTGCGGAGCCGACGGTGTATTTGTCGGTACGTTTAGATTTATAGTTTCTTTTTCCTCCGGCCGGGAATATTCTAAGTTTCCTATCTAGAAACTATCATTCCTACCTAAGCTATAGGAGTGTTCGTTGCCAAGTTGCCAAGTTGGACGACACATGATTGACACACGACCGTCGTTACCAAGTGAAACTGAAACTTGAAATGTAAGTGCATATCATTGATATGGTTGCCGCGCGGCCGCGCTCGGTCGCGCGTCCAATTATAGATTCGCAAGTAGGCTGGTCAGATCTATCAAGCTCGCGTGCTGTGTACGGCGGCCCTCAAGCTTGTTGAAAGACTTGGCATTGCACGCACATGATATCTTGGGAGCTTAAACTTAAGTTACAACGACATTGACGGAAGGGTCTACAGTACTGGCAAGCAAAATTGTCGCATTTTTAAGGGGGCTCACTTTGACGATCCTTTTTGATTCCACCTTCCGCTCTTCCTCGACTTCGCTTGTGACTCTACTTGTTTACAGGGGCCTGCGCGCTTATCATTGTACACAGAGTATACCAAAACTTCGAAACGCCGAACTGTACGCTCTTAATTCCTGTTCCCGCCCTTCTCTGCGGTGAAGAAGACGATGCCGACGGGCGTCAGGCCGTGCTCCTCGGCCCACTGGCGGACCTTAAACAGCTTACGATCCTCAGGGGCCGCCTCCTTGGACAGCTGCACGAACGAACGGAAAAAGAGGGGTTACTTCTTTTCTGGTCCGCCGATGCTGGCAGTTTGCCAACGCTTAGACATTCAATCTCTGTGACCACAAAGGGCAAGATCTGCTTTCAATGGTTCTCTTAAGTTCGAGGAATGGGCTGTGAGCACCTGTAAACAATCTGACCGTTAATCTTCTCAGGTCGTGTTAAGGTCTTTCGAAAACGGTCAGCGTGCACAGTTTACGCACGGCTCGCTAGGTTTCTTATTGCAAGGACTGGGTGATAGAAGAAACTCAATTCGGCGAGCTCCTTGTATTGTCAACCTACGCACACCAATTCTGAAAGGCGCCATCGTGCAGTCCGTTGTGCAAGAAACGGTAGAGGAGACGAGAGCATCTTCCGACAGATTCTAATCATCTTATGCTGTCTTAGAAACTTGAAGTAATTTGCTTCAGCTGCACCGCTGATGTCTCGCCTCGATACCTCGACGGTTGGTGCCCTTTGTGTTACTGAACAGTTTCCGACCTCGTATTTTTCTGAGGCGTACTGCAGTACTGAAGCCGCAGCACTGATGAGTGGCCAGCGGAGTATGATCAAAACAAGAGAAGCATTCTTTTGGGAGTCGGAACAGGGGGAAAAGTGCGAAGACAGATCTAAAGTCCGGGGTACAAACTGTGTGCCATTCCCGAGTTGCTGATCGGTCGACCAACTGCGCATCAGTGACCACTTTCGAGCAGGTTCATGGATCTCAACGAGAAAGAGGAGTTGATGAGCATCTTCCCAATAGACGTTTTATAGTCTGTGAATGAAGCACACGAAGGAGTGGGTATTCACACTCACGTCTTGAGACTGCTTGAAGAGGATGAAGATGTAGCGGTGAACGCCCATGGGCGGCGCGGGGCCCGTGTACGGCATGAGCTCCTCGCCAGCATGCGAGATGTCTGCGAAGTCAAAAATGGAATCACGTTGCGTGTCGACTGAACAGAGAGAGAGCTCAGCCTGCGCTTGACAAAATCGACAACCAGGGCTCGTAAGATCAGACTGGAATGCTGGCACGCAATTTAGCTTAAAAGACAAGTGTACTTGCGTGTGATTAAACCGCCAATGGGAGGCTAGAGACACAGATATACTTTCTGGTCGATGCGAGTGATGAGGCTGATACACAACGTCGAGCAATCGCTTGGGAAGATCCTTGCAGGAACAATCGTCCTAAGCTAACCAATCTGGCAACCGAATACCAGTAGGGGTCGTGCCCGTTGATACGATAATTGCGTTCTCAACTGCCGGAGCAAATACTTTGCACAGCGGTTGGCAAGTGATTCACATGCCACAGATGACCAAAAAAAACATACTGTCCAGCACATCTTGTTCGAAAAACTGCTGTTCAAAGGCGATCTACCGACTAAAATTCCAAAGAATCTTTCACGAGAGCGCGAACAAAACCAATCCGAACAGAGATGTCAGAGAACATGGCCTGATTTCATCAGAGAGTCGGAGAGCTGTGTATGTGCAGTCTCAAGATCCTCTTTGTGGTTACAAACCCTCTGATGTAGGCTGCTTCTGGGAATCATCTGATCCTTGATGGTCTTGAACCTAGCATCGTTTGGAAGCAAGTTTCTCCAGGTGACCCGTTCTCGTTCACCACCAGGAGCTCGTTCCGGATTATTGAATCTGAAAGGTTTGGGTTTGAAAGGTCCAAATCAAGAAAGAGAGGAAACTCTGGGACAGTTTCCCTTCCCGTCTGCCGCCGCTGACGAGATGTTGGCCACAATCCAATGCACGATCTTGTCCACATCTCTTGTCACAAACCACCCAGGGCCCACACAGGAGGTGTGAATGGTTTAGATTCTGGGGGTCAACAATTCCAGGTTAGTAAATGGATGGGTTAAGCTTACCCTTCTCCTCCGCCGCCTCTGACCCTGGGATGTTGGCAACTATCCAATGCAGGAACTCTGCAAACTTGGGGTCGTCTGGGCTGGGGGCGTCAGGGTCTGTCACCACCAGTGTGTACTTTGCATCCTTCTCAACATGGCCGGAGATGATAACCTGTGTGGTTAGCCATAGGGTTGAATTTCAACCCGGCACGGACCATATCGTGGGGCTCGGTGAGTCTCATTTAGGAAGCTGTAGATCCGATGCTTGTGAGTGGTTGCTCGACCTGTCCGCAAATCGCTGTGCTCTGTTCCCCTCGGCTGAACATACTTCTGTAGTCTGCCAGCGGTGCCTAAGGAAAATTTCAACTTAGAAGGGCCATATGGAGTTGACCTGTAGCAGGGTGCAACCAGAATACTCACTCTTCTTCAGCAAGATTCTCATAAACCTCTAAAATTTATAGTAAGGCGTAGCAGCTAGCTAAGTGGTCATGAGAAACATCTTTCCTGGTTTAGTGGCGTCACAATAAAAGAGAGGACCACCATCAATCGCGTACAGTGTTCTATAAAGCTTGAAGGTTTGGAGCGCCTTGCTAAAGACCTCGAAAGTTTCAAGGGCACTGCAAAACATAATGCTGCATGGTTGCTACCACTTGTGTAACAAGCCCCATCAGCCCTAGCACCACCCTTGAGTGGTGTGATGAAGTGACTAGACAGAGGCCATTCATTAAGATCTCAACGGAAGGGCAATGTGAAGCGCTCAAAGAAACAGATTGAGGATTGGTCAAAAACCCTGGGGCATCGTCTGAGCAAAAAAGCACAAAAAGCGCACAAGAGTAGATGATGATTTTGCATGCATGCAAGTACAAAGCCTTCCTTTCAGCTTATCATTCAAAACAACAACAAGCCCCTGCTTCCATCATTCCTCATTCTTGCAATGCCAGATTAATACTCAACGTGAAACCTGACCTTTGGCGGCTCCTGTGTCCCTTCCGGCCTCAGCGCCACTCCATTGACGACCTCCGATGATCCGTACGTCACTTTCAGCTGCACGCTAGGCTGGAAGTCAATAACAATCGGAAGCACCTTGAAGGCCTTGAGCTCGTTGCCTTGCGAAGCCATCTTTCTAGAGCTTGGTAAAATACGCAAGAGTCAAAGAGAGAAAGACAGTCTCCTGCCTCCCAATGAGCTACACGATTCAAAGAGGAAGCCGCTTCAACAGGGCAACGGCGCAGATGCACTCCTGAGTCCTGCTGCGATTTGCCGGGGATTTGCCAATTGATCGAGCTCCAGGTTTCCACTGCCAGCTGGCAGGCCAGCGCAGGCGCATTGTACATCAGACTTTGCATGTCGCCCTCAAAGATAGGGCTTTTGAAGAACGGGGCAGGCCGGGGTGCCGGTTATGCTCCCGTGATTAGCAGTTCTATTAGTGTCTCGTAATACGGTTTAATATGGTCTAGCATGTGGCGGCAGTTTCCTCGGTGCAAGGTGACGCTTCGTCCGACGGGTTGAATCTCGGCGACAGCGGGGCGACAGCCTTCGAGCCCGGCCATGTCATGAAAGCTTTTCTAGGCAGTTCCACACATAGGTAGATCCATCTTGCATCATGTGCAGAGCAGCAGAGCTACTGTAGATACCGGTAGGAAGACAAGCGAAGATTAACAAGAAGATTGCCTCGAAGTTGACATGTGAGAATATATCCTCCTTGTGTTCGTATTAAATCTACCGAAAGCCTTTTGGCTTGAGTGCTTTAATTTGTGTACTTGCTTCCGGTTTTGAAAGCGCATACCCAAATTCCGATACTGAAAGTGGAAGCTAGTTGCATGTACGCTATTGGGCCGCGCTGGTGGACAGGTTGACGTCACTGTGAGGATGTAATGTGAGGATTTGTCTATAGACTCAATCACGAGGATTCCGAAACGGAGAAGCAGCTCAGCGAGTGGCGCTCGAGGTTTGAACAAAATCTTCTCATCCAAGAACTCTGGGCAAAAGGAGAAGAACGGATGGCATGGGAGCTATTTAAAAAGCATTTCAAGAAAAGATACCAAGACCTTGAGACTGAACGGAAGCACTCTGTAGTCTTTAAGCGCAATGCGGACCTCATTGCTGAGGCGAATAAACTTCGAATAAAGCTGCTAATGCAGACGGACTGGCTCCTTCGGCGGGTTTCACATCGTTATGTGACAGGATCAACGGCTAGCCTACACATCAGCACCTCATCCTCATGCCAAGTTATGCAATGTACTGCAATAAATGTACGTTTTGTTCTGGCATGCTCGATTGTACTTCAGTGGTCGAGGTTCTTCAATATACATACTATGATATTATTCCTTGGCTTGTTCGTTGTTCATGTCAGTCCAGCATCCTTTGATATACAGATGTTAATTTCGATGGAAGCTCAACGTGTCAACGGCTTGAACCTCAAGCACAAGCCCGCGGGCTGGCTACTGTATTCTTCTCCTATTTAGATTCTGCAGTACTTTTGATTCAAGCGGGCCGCCTTTTTGGAATTAAATTGCCGGAAATTGAGATTTTTCTGATTGAGTTCATGGAGATACGGCCGCGGCATGCTGCAATTGGGATGCAGCATATGCAGACATGCAGTGTCATTCATACTTTTGTATATACTTATTATCGATGATTGTCATGCGGCACGTGGTATTCACATGAGCTGGTGGCGGCCGCCGCGTTCAATTTCGAAAATTCTATCTAACCATGCTGAATGATCCGGCCCAGGTGACTACTTAAAACAGTTGGCCCTGGTTGTACAAAGCTGCAAGTCGTCATCCGGCAGTACAGGACTCACGCTTAGTAGTAGGCCATGGATATGGAACGCGTTGAGTGACCACCTCCGGTCACGTAGCTAGCCATATTCTCCCTGATTAATAAGATCCATCGAAATTCGACAATTTGATCATACTATTCACAATCTGCCGGAGGACTATCATAATGGTGTTCAGGTGACCGATCAGAATACTCTGCACATGAGCATGTACGTGATTGTGATACTAGCAACACCATAGCTGGTGGGTATTCACTGTTTCGAGTCTCCCGATAGTCACCGGAAAGAGAAGGACGGTTTGAAACTTCTTTCCTATAGTTGTCCACAGCCGTAGTATTCGAGATAAACAGAGTCCCTTAGCGGCTAGTAGCTGTAGCATCTTCCATCCTACATGGTGACGTCTGTATACACACCGCTTGGACCACATTTTATCCAATCACTGTGTCTCCTTCAGTTACTATAGAGGCAGCCAGACGCATGTACAAGATAAGCAGCGTTGCCAGAGACGACCTGCATGCAGATTGCAGAAAGTACGTTAGGAAACTCAAGTAGACCGCGTTTGACAAGGTCATAAATTTCAAGATGTCAGAACATCGTATCATCACGCGGTGAAGCGGTGAAACCCTTCAGGAGCAGTCAACTTTGTGTACCCTGTACAACAGTGATAAGAAAAATGCAGACGCCACATCTTCGCAACAACAGCCAGAATCTTCGAGGCAGACACAGAAGTACTGCCACAGATTGATCGGACAATCAATATCTAAGAGCTATAAATGATTCTTACAGGACGGCAAATGTAACCAGGCCCCGGCGCATGTCCAGTTTGAAGCTCTTGAGCCCCTTCTTGAGCGCCCTTCTCCGCTGGCCGGAGATCAGGTCGTCCGCAGCCGCAGAGTCGCCCCTCGGGTGGTCCTTGCCGGGCATGGTCACCGGAAGGACCTGGGCGGACGTCCAACTAGAAGGGAGCACGCGCTGGAGCGTCCGCAGATACCACGGACCTGAAGAAGTACCGAAGACTATTTGTGATATTCGAGGCGGACAAATTGATATGCGAGAAAGCTGATGCGGAGAACTAATCCGATTTTGCCAGGCGCAAGAATCACAGCTGACAAGCACTGCTACATTCACTCCGTCATTGATGTAAGCGTTCTGTCGCTAGGTGTCAGAATTGCGGCTCTAAGAAGCGCTACTTGTTTCCAAACTGGAGAACCATGGCGCTACTTGGGAAGCGACTTGGAGAGCGCAACACGTCTGACCGACATGTCTTGCACGACGTTCGTCCTGTAGGATCCCCGTAGTGACTCATCCAGAGGAGTATGACTTTCTTACGTCCAAAGAGGATCCTGCTGTCTCGCCGGATGAAGACTCTACACAGAGCATGTGCTGCTCATGGACAGGGCGAGCTGCTCAAAGATCGAGGAGACAGGAAAGCGGCAATACAAGAACAACGGGAACAAGCATGGTGACCAATGCAACCAGGACTACCTAACATTTACAATGCACACTGAGATGTTTAAGCGAAATCGCTCACCTCGTCTTGCATACTTGCGCTCGACGTCCTCGTCATAGTCTTCTGGAACGTCCACCGAGGAATGCACCTTCATCGAATTCCGCCGCTCCCGGGACAGCTGCAGAGCACAGCAGTAAAGAGGCGATTAGAATAACAAACATGTTTTTCTTCTTGAAGTGGGCGTTGGTATAGTAGCACACTAGTGGGACCAAGTCCTGAAAAAGGCTTGAGGAGGCTGAAAGTGAGACGTCCGGAAGCTTCAACTCGATTGTTTACACCATGCAGATGTCCGGGTGCACTTGCAAAGGCAGACGCCCACTTGAATCCCCAACGCCAGCGCTCACGGCACTAACGGCTGCTTTGGAACATGTCTAAAAGTCGGTCGAGATATTGGTGGGAGTTTGCAGGCGCCATTGGGTCTTTCGAGGGGACTCGACTGGCGCTTCTAGTCCGTTGCAAGCAGAGGCAAGGATCTGGGACGCTACCCCAAAAGCGACCATCCCCTCACCATATCGATCTTCTGATGCGCCCTGGGAGAAGACTGCGGGTGCCCCCCCGGCAGATACGGCGTGCGCGCCTGCGGGGGCCCTGCGGCCGCCTCCGCCTCGGCGGCCGCCTCTTTGATCGCCTCTATCCGACTGCTGGCCACCACGCTGCTGCTGGCCTCCTGTTCTCTGCAAGTCGGAACGGCGTGACTGATGGTCAGAGCTGGGTCACAGACTGCCTGTGATCCGAAGCCCTCGTTTGTACGTCGGGACAGTCAGAGACTGAAGTCAACCAAAAAGCGGAAGCGATACTCAACTGTGATGTAGCAGCTGCTGGGGTAGCAGCTGCTGGGGCTTCCGGGGCCGTCCGCGACTTCTGTCATTCAGAACCCAACAAGCAAGTACAGTAGAGACTGAGGCCAGTCAACAGCGTTCGGCGAACTGACAATTGCGTTGGAGCGCATGCTTTCAGAACCACACACAGGCGAGCGTGATAGCACCCCGTCTCTCGAACTTGTCAGGCTACCATGGCACTAAATCGATGTCCCTCTTCTGTTCTATTTTACAAAGAGGCTGGTCATCCTCACTCTATCTCGCTGTGCGCTGCGCCGTTTGGTGCATTCTTGGGCGGGGGGTTGGACTGCGACGCCTGAGTCAAGGGGCTGGAGACTGAGGGTACTGCACTCTGTGTCTCTGACGTTGCGGGAATGGGGTTGTCGAGGCCCAGCAGAGTATTCGCAACAGAGCTCTAAAGAGAGAAGAGGAGATGTGTCAGAGAGTGAATGCAACTGCTGAGAGACTACATCTATACAAGGACTTGCATTGGAGTTTGCCAAAACGACGCATTATGACAGGGATGCAGGCAGGTGGCATACCAGACAGTTGACATAGAGGCACTACATAACCAGCCTGCTTCCAATTGTATTTTGAGTCAACAGGATGCTCTTGGTTTAACCTCGGTCTGCGCTGGCGGACTGGAGAATCAAGGACTACCCAACCACTGAGAGTCTCCGGTCGTTTTTACCAGGGATTTGCAAGCGAGGAGGGGGCCGCCAGAGGCTGATCAAAGTCACAGCCCCAGAGCAGTCTCTATTGATGCTACAGATAATGCTAAGGGTCAAATATGCGGTGCAAAACACTTGAGCTCAGTCTCACCTTGGCTAGAGCCCCCTTCAGATTGTTGAAGAGGGTGGTCCCCGCATCCTTGATGGACTTAGGGGGCCATAGAGGGACGCTACAGGTTGGGCAGACAAAACCGGCTGGGGCTGTGTAGGGCGGGAAGCTTTGAAGGTGCTTTTCAAGGCAGTCCACGTGCAACACGTCTGTGACAAGATAGAAAGGCTCCGCTTCAGAACTATTTGCTTCAAAATTGTGTGTCCTAGACATATTCTCCGAAATCCGCCTCCTGCGTCTTTCTCTCTGTAGAGCAGATGAATGAAGGCAAGGAGGGACTATGAATGTTTTTGGACATGCCAAGGGGGACTTTGGTATAGGATGCAACCAACAAAAGTGCGCCGCTAAGACACCAAAGACGAGCTTTTCCGCAAGATGCTTGATCTCAACTGAAGATCGTGCACTTTCAGAAGCTCAGGAAGTTGAGGCCTGCCGCCATTCATTACAACTTACGCAGGCACCCCAGGCGGACCGTCTCTTTCTGGGACTCCTCCAAGTTCTCCTGACAGACTGGACACTTTGGCGGCCAGTCATAATCACCGTCAATCACCCATTCGGAGTATGTGCGGACCTGCATTGCAATCGCGGCGTTAGCACGTCCTGCTGGTGAGATGAGGGCGGTCTGAAACAGTCCCGTACCAGAATCTGCCTCTCGCTCGAATTTCTGGCCCCTGCAAGCTCCGCAAACTCTTGTGGGCAGGTTGCATTATTGCTTCTGAAGGGGCTTTCACAAGCAAGTCAATTCCCAGGCCCACAGGGCTTTGAAAGCACATTCTTTCGACTTCCTTCTGGACTTCGCTCAGCTTCACTTCAGGACATTTGCACTCAAAGCATAAAGCAATGCAACTTTCGGCATCCGCCTCTACGACGACTTCTGTAAGTAAGGCCCTTTGAAACACAAAGTTTAGCAGGAATTCCAGGTCAAGCTCACCACACAGTGCGCGTGCTCAGGAGCACTGATGCACTCTCCACACACTGGCACCTTATGTACAAAGCAGTAGAGCTTGGTCGCCTGCACAGAGCATCAAGTACTTGCTAAGACGAAAGCTGGGTATGAAGACTCCGGATGCAATGCCAAAGCATTGAAGGAACGCAATGATATCAGATGATGAACCTCTGTAGCTAAGCAGGGCATCATCTGCGCGGCATCATCTGCGCAAACAAGTACTGGGAGAGCTGAACCAAGTGAGGCCAAACCGTCAGTGTCATATCAGGCTCCCGTTCTAAAGTAAGCCCTATATTTATGTTCCTATCAACCACAGAACGTTCTGCAATTCCAAAATGCAGATGGATTTGAACATTCTGCTTTGTACGACTATCTGTAACTGCCATCAAGTGTCCCTGACCAGCTGCTGCCGCAAGAACACGACCTCAGAAGAGTCAAGATGATCCATGTAGAACCAGAGCCTTCCACGATCTATTCGAAAACCTATGCGCAACAGCCCCATCCTGACCCGGCGGTAGATCAATTCGAGGATCATCTCACCTTCCGACATTTGCAGACGACCATTGTGCCGACTCTTCGTTCTTGTATTGCCCTGCCCTGTGTAACTACTTACTCGTCGAGGTGGTTCCGTGTGAATACTGCTTTCGCAATGAGCATTCGTTTAATCCTCTTCCAATCCTCTCCTGCTAATTATAATCGATGCCCCCAGACTGCGTATTTACTGTCCATTCTTTCAGCAATCAGCTAGATGCTTTGCATCCAAAGAGCTCCTGTCGACGACGCACAACAGATGCGTCTGCTCTTCCGTGGGACTTTATGGGCTACCCTATTAAACGTCTTACTATGCACCTTATGCACCAACTTTGATGAAGCCTGAAGGTTGCCAATTAAGGCGCCAAGATAGAGAAGCTGAAGTCCCATGTGAGATCTGCGCAAAGTTTCTGCAGGCACCTCATGTGACAGTTGCCCCATTTCGAAGCTGGTTCTGTTCTAACTGAGGTGGGTTTGCAAAGGAGGCTTTTGAGACAAACCTCGGCGCGATTGTGCACAGCATACGCTGTGACGGTTAAATGTTAACCAGATCCTAGTCCCAATTTGAGACCCTAGAAATAGACCTGTCCAATTCGTGGCCTGCAAGTTTGATTGGTGGCCCTTCATCAGTTGATGCCACATGCCATGGTGGTGATTCGTGACAGGTCTTGTATTCTTCCATTCCATACATCCTCATCAATGACAATGCCTTTTTGATCCCCTGAAGCATCGAAAAGGGTAGAAGAAGCACAGGACCGCTTTAGTCCGGAAGTGCGGGCATAAAGCTCCTGATTGCGCTGCTGAATTGACTTCGCCATGCTTTCGATTACACCACACCGGCTGAGCTCCATTTGCAGCGCAAGCAGAACCGCAATCTTCAGGGTATGGGTGCTTGATGTGGCTGGAGTCAGGAACTGGCCAGCATTACAGGATGAAAGGGGCTTGGTGACGATGTCATGTGAAGCTGGTGGATCGATGGCAGGAACAGATGAGGGTGGTATGATTACAGGACCGACTTCCTCTCGGCATCTACTTCACAGTTTGCTCATGATGGCGTACTCTTTGGAAAGGCAGGGTCCCTGTGGAGCTGAAGCAGCGGATTCTGCTGAAGAGGCGCTCCACCCACAAACTTCAGCAGCTAGAGTTTTGAGAAGGAACTGGCCGAATGCAAAAGGAAGTCAATCAGTTTTTGATGGCCGCTCGGAGCATTCCAAGGAGAGAGGTTTTCCTCCCTCTCCAGTCGCAAAACTCTCTGGTGCATTCGATTCTTCGACTTCATGCGCACTTCCATACCACCACGCACCACCGTACCACCACTCGTTCGCCACCTCAGCGCCCCAATCTTCGTCTAGCGAACGAAGCGATGACTCAGCGGATGGTAGTTCAGCGCCATCGACTTCTGGAAGCTCCTGGTTTGGGCGTATGAAGGGGATGCTTGGTATGGGGAAGAAGAACGAAGAGAAGCAGGATGAGGCATTCACGCTGGAAAGTAAGGCTCCTAACCTTACCTCGTTATTCCATCTTTTGAAACTCCGTGCGTCTCAGACGGCTATCCTTTTTCCCCTTCCCTTAGTCGCCTGACGACCAGACTTTTTCACTTGATATCTGAACAGCTTATGTCACAGTGATAGCATGAGGTCTTCCCTTCCTTCGACGAAAGCAACATTCTGCATTGATTCTAGGAAAAGGAGGTTCTTTATTACTGAACTGTGTACCCCATCTGGTGTGAAGCAGATCAGACCTTATCTTCAGGAGAAACCATTGGTTAAAAACTACTTATAACGGAGTAAGCTCTTTCCCCAAAAAAATATCAGCACCCTTGTTCTTGGTTCCTTCAAGTTCTATGATGCCCCCTTCTCTTGCGTGAATTTGAGAGTTCGTTCGGCCTCACATAGTCTGTATCGTTGTCACGAACGAAGTGGTGAAAGCGCCAACATCTGCGAATTTGTTAGTATTGGTTGGTTGCACACCTGTCTCCCCTGTTCACAGGATTTGAGTCCCAGATCAAGCAGGCACGCCGCTTTGCCGGCGTTGGTCAACTGATGGGGCGGGCTCAGTCAGTTGAAGCGCGAGCAATGCTCCGGCTCTTTGAGAATTCAGAGAAGATTCTGGGGGCCATGAGCGCAGAGGAGAAGCAAGATCTGCAAAAGGTTAGTCACAGCTTAGCAACCTAGGTAGGTTTGTCCTGCCGAAAGTGATGCGCTGTTTTCACCGAGTACTTGTCTGATCCAATTCCACTTCGAGAATTTGTGCTTTCCTTTGTCGTTGACGATTCCACCACAATTTATCAGCTTGCAGTTTCCATCTATGAAGCAATTTTACTTCGAAACGAAGTGAAGGTGCCGATCATTAGAAGATTTGCATCTGACGAGCAGCAGAAGATTCACAATTGGTACTTTAAGGGATCCTCCGGACACGAGGAAGCTTGGGCAAGGAAAATTTTGGATCCAATTCAATCAAACGTTTCTCCTCTGAGCTTTCTGCTTGTCAAAAGGACAGGTTTACTTTAGGGATGCTTGGTTCCAAGAACACTTCTCTAAAGACCGAGCAGCTTTCGACAGTCCACAAAGCGGTTCCATATCTGATAGTGTCATCTCTGTATTGGATACAGATAGCTAAGCCACTTCGTTCCCCTCTTTTACAGTTGAATGCAGCAAGGAAAGCTTCTCTTGCGGAGTCGGTGGGGCTGACTCCGAAGGACGTGGATGACATGATGACGCAGTATGACGTAGCCAGGCAGACGTCCGACAGGCTCGCGCAGATGAAGCGGGAAGGGAAGCCGATGCCTAAAACGATCGAAGAGGTTAGCATTTTCGTGACTGTATGTCAAAACCCTCTGCGGTTCAACAGATTGATCGGAAGCAATCCTCAAAGTTTCTGGAGAACATCAACCACTTTTACTGCATCTTGTTTACTTCTTAGGCTGCATTGCAATAGTTCTCTTCCTGCTCCGACCTCCATCCGTTGCCTCTTTTTTTTGTGTGCTCCAAGTTTTTCAGCGTTTCAAGACTGCTTTGAACTACAAGCTTGTACGTAGACAATCTCTCTAAGGATCTCTCAGTGCGTGCAAGCAGCCAAGACTGACGGTCTTGAAGCTCTGGGGCAATCGTCTCATTAAAAGCTCAACAAGCTGCAAGTACGTCGCCGTCAGAAGCGGGATTGAACACCACCTTGAAAGCAGATTTAATCATTCTTGCAGATGCAAAAGTTTGCCGCTGAAAACATGGGCACGCTGCCTCGTCCCGGCGCGCCCCGACCCGCCACTCAGTCGGCACAGCCCGCGCCAAAAGCTGCACGTGTTCCACGGAATGCCCTGTGTCCCTGTGGCTCCAAGAAGAAATACAAGCGGTGGGAATTCCGGTCTTTCCTTGATCTTTTTTGGCTGCGGAATTCAGGGCGGTTCTCTGCTTGATCTTGTTTTTAGGCCAACTTACAGGGTCGATCCTTTCCGCCGGCAATTCACGGGAGTGCTGAACCCTGAATTCAGAAGAATACTTGATGTACACATATAATTATAAGGTCGGTCGGGCCCTCACATACCGGTGACGAATGGGCTTGATCATGTACTTCAGGCCGACACCCGAACCTGGAGTCAGTTCAATTGGATGACATAACTTCATATCATTGTCGAACCTGAGAAAATCTCCATCATCATTGCAGGGCTGATTGCCCTCAGAATCTGCTTCGATCGCTCACAAGCAGGTTCGTTATTTCAGGGTATCTGACTGCGTCCAGCTCAGACAAACGACATGTTTGGATTCGGCGAGGGGCTTTCTTTGTTCTCATAAAGTCCCGGCTCTTCTCGTTTGCAGGTGTTGTGGAAGGGACGAACCCGGTGTCAAGGCGGCATGATCTGTTGTCTTGATGCGGTCTTCTCAGGTCGGGGCATTAATAGCAAAAGGTCCAAAACAATCTGTTCGAGACCCTTTTTAATCGAGCTTCCAAACATTTTCTGGTCCATTTTTGCGTGCTTTCAAAGTTCGTCGCCGGTTCGTGTATGCTTTCAGAGTCAGCGACGGTTATTAAGTCGTGCCTAGCAAGAGCTTTTGCAGTTTTGGCATCCTACATCCGCGTTCCTGATCTTTGGTCCCTGGCGAATATCGCCAGGGCGTGCTGCAATTGAATGTCAGAATGTCCTCACTAAATGCGCACCTTTTTCTGTGATCGACTTAACCGAAACTTGGAGCCAGTGCTTTCTCGTTGATTTGCTGGGTGTTAGTGCTTCATGTACCTAAGAGGGCGCCAGGAGACAAATTCACGAGGTAATGCAGCCCTATTTGTCACGAGTACCAGTAATGGCACAGTTGGTTGCGCGGCCGCGCAAGGGCGGCGCCGCGGCGGCCGCGAGTGGGCCGGCCGGGTTCGCCGGGCAGCGCGGGCCGAGGCCCGGCTGACGTAATTAATTGGTTGAATGATCAGATATTTGACATTCTGCGCGCGCGACTCGACGTCGCACGACCCCGTCGATGTTACGGAACGGTTGGCCCAGCCAGTAAAGAGCAGTGCATGAAAGCGGGTTTTAGTACCAGTGGATCGGATTTGTACAAGGCAGCCACTGTTCGGACTGCGGCAACCTCAGGCTCTAGCTACGCTGCTTGGAGGTTATACTTGTACTTCAGCTGACCGATTGGCAAAAGATGCTCGTATTCTGTGCACAGCATCAGGCGAAAAGTCGCCGTCTTATTTTGTAAATGTCGACTGGCCTGCTTTTTGAGAGAAGACCAGGTACCTAGTCTAAGCAGGGTTGACGCGATCTTGGATCGCCTTTCTCGGAAGTTTTTGCAATGCTGAGTCGGCAAGGAATCTCTTGGGAAGATGTTTGAGTGCTTGCAGTGGCAGAGAATGCGGAGAGAATGCAAGATAGTCGGGCGGCTCTATGGAGGAGCCCGCGGTGATCGTACAAGCAGCATGGATATTCTGTGAGGGTTGGTTTGGCTACCAAGGGTTTCTCAGAGCGCGTTGCTAAGTCGCCAGAGGGTTGCAAGTTGCGAAGATAAGAAGCCCTGTGCCGGAAAGCGGCGGGCTCCTGGAGAGGCCTAAGGTTGCAGCGATAAAACGAGAGCAGACTGTGCACTTAGCTTCAGCAAAACAGTGAAAGGTGAGGGAGATCTATCTCTCCAGCTTGCACTCTACAAATCGCTGCTTGAAGTGCTTGATCATGTGCTCTCAACCAGGCCGTCTAGGGCACTAAACGGGTCCGAAATTTACACTGTCGTCCTGGAGAAGAGATCGAACGTGACAATCTGTACTTATTAGTATGCTTGAGTTAGGCCACAAACTCACATGAACCAACTATGTGTTGTGTTGAAATCATGACAGTTGACATGTTGGGGTTGGACAAAAGTGACACCGAGACGTTTTTGTCGAAAGCGCGGCTGCATGGGGGTAAAGTGTCATCAACCCATGTAGAAGAAAGAGATATGGGACGCAACTTTCCAACGTCGGGATCTGGACATGCATAATTGGGGATGCGATTGGGATTTTGTTGGTCGAAATGTGACGGAGAAAGAAGAAAAACTCTCCAATGCACCCACTTAAGCTGATAGTACCTGCCCTGCCATAAAGTGGTCATTTCTCCGAATTTACAGCTCAAATGGCAGACGTTATGGTGGCCACAGCCCTCGGGGCCTTTCCAGATCCGGCAGGTGAGTCTGAATGCTTTAGTTGTAACGGCCAAGCTTAGTACCAACCTCGAAACAGCGCCCATACCAGGGGTTTCTTACGTGATACTGGGCCCGAGCAACCCAATGACGGAGTAGCGCTGGCAGGCCATTCTTGTTGACAGCTTTGAGAGGGCGTAGACAGGTTTTCGTGCTTTCTCGGTCATGTCAGGATATCTCACAAGCAAGTTCCTTGGTTGGTCTCAGATTATTTGGTGCACCTGAGCAGGCACGGGCTAAGTTCTGAGATTTCTGTAGTCACAAGAATCTTCTGTAAGATGGATTCATTGGAAGACCTCTAATATGTTCTGTGGAATCAAATGCACCCAAAAGTCCGCTGGCTTTGCTTCCTATGACCTGCCTCGGGAACTCCTCACATGCATGTTGCCATGGAATACACTGGTTGCAGATACCTTCTTGTGGCTCTCGTTTGGCAGCCTCTGTTATCTGTTTCTCTGCAGCTGAATATGAATCCGATCAGCAGCAAACCGCAGCAGAAGAGGAGCAGGTAGGTCCTGGAACGTTGAAAAGCATGGGTTGTGCCGCACTTTGCGTTCTGAATGAGACGACGTAAAACTCTTTGTCACGTACTTTGTCACTGTGCTTGAGATGACTCACTTACTGGGGTTTATTTCACTTCTCCTTTTTTCAATTTGGATGGGTAGGCTGCAGTCTGACACGGAACGTGACACGCGGTGTTCCTTGACAGTTCAGTACTGTGAAACCGGTCGATCTGCTGGTCCTCCAATTTGAGGCGTCCCTGCCGCTCGCACTTGTCAACTGCCCGTGGTGTCAAACGTGGGCGGCAGCCAGCCAGCCATCAACCTGTATATTTGGGTACTGGAAACCTTGACAACATGCTCTGGCGAAAGCGTTCTTAGGCTGGCTCGTCCTCTTTCTGACGCCTTGTTGCATCTCCCGTTGGTTCTTCTCAGTACGAGTATCAAGAGGAAACAGCAGAGCAAGCCGAGGGGGGAGAGTATTTTGAGGAAGAGCAGGAATACAATGAGGACACTCAAGTGTACACCGAAACGGACGGGGCTGCCGAGGAGCAATACGAGGGAGGCGACGAGACATTCGGAGAGGAAACAGCGGCAGAGGGGGAGTTCGTAGAGGAACAAACGGACATGGACGGGGGGGAGCTGGAAGGGGAACAGGAGGGGGAGGGCGAGCCGGAAAACGGAGAAACATGGGAGGGCGATGAGGTTCAAGGGGGTGAGGAGCTGCAGCAGGAAGAGGGGTTGCAGCAGGAAGAAGGCGAAAACGCAGAGATTGGAGAGACAGAGTATGCGGAAGACGCGGCTCCCGCGGATGCGCGCCGGATCCAGCTGGTGATCACCGTCGAGATCGAGGAGGGGCGCGCGGACCGCATCGAGATGCGCGAGGGCGACTCGCCGCGCGCGCTGGCGGTGCAGTTCTGTGCGGAACACGGGCTGGAGGACTCCGTGATCGAGCCGCTGACGGAGCATATCCTCGACAACATCGCGCAGCTCAGGTGGGTCGTCTGACGTCATCTTACGTCTTCCGTTCTATCATCTTCTTGGTAAGTTCTTGGGGTCCACTTTTGTGACAAGGGCTGCCTGCGACGACTTCGAGGTGGAGTTGCTGCCGAAGCATAAACTCGACAACACTTTGCAGCTCAGATGAGCATCGTCCTTTCTCACGTCATCTTGTGTGTTGGATCTTTCGTGTTTTTTGTGGGGTGTGGGGTCCACTTTTTTGGGGGGCACGGGTGACAAATGCTCCGGGGGGCTGACGGAGCAAAGCCTCAACAACATTTTGCAGCTGGGGTGGGTGATCTAGAGGGTTTTTTTTTGCTGACGTAATCTTGCGTGTCGGAATCAGAAGGGTTGCATAATAAGCTTTGGGGTCCACTTTTACGGGCGGGACGAGTCCAAGATGGGATGGCGCAGAGCACGTCCTGGACAGACTGTGCACAGTTCAGGACAGTGCTGACGTCAGGTCTTCAGTCGGCATTTCCACAGCAGTCCCGAGCTTCCTGCTCGTTGTTAATTTGTTAATATCAGCAGAGAGGATAAGCTGCATCCCAGCGTGCCTGTTTTCTGTGTGAAGTTTCTGGTCTAAGCTTTACGATGTGAATGGGCGTTATGGAGCTGAGCCATTGAGCACAGGCAGTGAGCGCTTTCCCACTCCCAAAGTTATAAGTCTGCACGGAAATGATACACTGTGGAAAGGTTCAATTCCAAAAACACGAGGCGAGAACGGACAGAAGGCATACGAAGGGGTTTGGAAATATCCAGAATAGCCGTCAACCAAGATTGCCCGGATCGTTGTGCAAGACATCTTTATGAGTAACGCAATCTGCTTCATCGTTTTCGCCTCTCCTTTTGCAGAGCCCGTGGCGGCGTCTCCGAGAACGTCGAGGAAACAACCGAAGAGACTACCGTTGAGTATCAGGAAGTCACCAAGGAGGAGCAGACGGTCACCGAGCAGGTCAAGACCGTGACCGAGAGTGTGTCCCAGCGGTCGGTGGGTTCAACTGGGCGCACTCAGCGGCCGCCAAACGACCGGCTCACGCGCCCCACGAAAGCGAGCGCGGCCAAGGGGAAGGGGGCGCAGGGAACCGAGAAGCCGACGAGGCCAATAAGCGCGCCGTCCTATGAGTCGTCCGAGGTGACTACCTTAACACTTTATTCTCCTTGGTGACTACTTTCTTTTTCCTTGGCCCCGCATGGTGTTTTAGAAGATGCGCACATTTCAAACAAAACCAATGTGGGCCGACGTGAGGTTGCTTGGCTGGCATAACGGCTGAACAACGGACAATTTCCTGTTCAGCAATCAAACGCATGATGTTGGTTGTGCATCACCACTGATTTACAATCATACAGATCTGGACGAACCTGTTTGCATATGCGAAAGTAGTCTGTGAATCCAGGCCTTTGCTGACTTGGAAGATGTTCCCTGAACGCCCCGTCCCACAACAGAGCACACTCCGAAGAACTTATTAGTCGCCAAATTCGTAAAGGCAAAGTCTTTACACACCGTGTGGATTGTGCAGCGTACGGTGTACTCGCGTCTCTTCGAGGACTGCGAGCGGCAGCACCAGAAGCTGGAAGAGGAGAAGCGCAAGCTGGAGCAAGCCAAGCAGGAGGCGATCGGGCGGCAGAAGGTCAAGATCTCCAAGGTACGGCCGAGTTCGAACGCTGAACTGCTTCTTTTCCATGTTATAACGACCTCAATTCGCGGTTCTGGAGTGCGTATCTTCCGCTTTGAACGCCCTCAAATCCGAAAGAGCCACGAGAACCACGCTGGACTGCTATTTCTGCAAACCACATGAAGGCACCATCTGAGTAGGGATGTATGGTCAACATGTTCATGAGAAACTACAGCCTTCGTCTGCCCCACACGCAGAACCCCAAGGAAAAGGTGTAAGGTCGCACAGCCCAAGAGTGCGAGCACTACAAACTTTCGTTAACCGTAGTGAGCTTTAGAGGCATTCGCATTCAAGTTAATGCAGTGACGTCTCAGTATTCTCTGCCCCGTGCAGAAATCGGAGGAGATGATGCGCACCCGCACGGCCAGGAGGTAGAAGATCAATATATGCTCCTGAATTGGAGCAACGCTAGAGGGGCTTTGGGAAAAACAAAAGCAGTTCAACATTTGCCTATTCTGTCCCCCCGTGCAGAAGTCGGAGGAGATGATGCGCGGGCGCACGGCCAAGGAGTACGAGAACTACGGCGAGCTGCTGTACGTGGAGGGCAAGATCCAGGCGGAGCAGCGGCGCAAGCTGGCGGAGCAGAAGCGCGCGGAGGAGGCGCAAAAGGAAGTGCAGGGACTCACGCTCAAGCCCGAGATCAGGTGACGGGAAATCTACTATTTTTGCAGATCTTTGGGAATATGGAGGGGTTTGGAGATCTGTGAGTATCTGGGCTCTCGGTCCGAAGATTTTACGCTCGCAGAGTTCGAGGTCAAAGAGATGCATGCGGCGGTTTTGGGTTTGATGACGTCATGTTCAACTCTTAGAATCCAAGACTGAACTCAAAAAGTTTGGGTTCGAAGACTTTAGGTTGTAGAATCTTGGGCTCAGAGGTTTTAATGAATTCTGGAGAGCAGAAACGAGAAGACGCACAAGGAGATGCTTAAGTCCGGCATCTGGTGCGGTGGTTAGTCGTCCTTTACAGCTTTTCGCAGTACGCTTCACAGTTGCATGCGAAACTTTCGCGAGTACCTAGGGCAACGATGAACGTTGAGCAAGTTCTGCTTTCGGCAGCCTTTCCGTTTATTTCTAACGATGGCTGGAGTCGTGTTTTGTTGATTCTTTGGACTACGAAGAAGACGCGGAAGAGAGGATAAATTGCTTGTTTGCTCGACTTTGACTGTGTGCAAAGTGTCGAGGAAAGCATCCGAGAAAGGAACAAAGCCCTCTTCTCCTGCGGAGCAAACTCAAGACAGACCTCTCCCTTGCAGCCACCTGGCCAAGTCAATGAAACGGCCCGACGACGTTCCGTGGAGCCGGTTGGCGGCCGCGCCAACAAACAAGCAGAAGAAGCTGGCGGAGCTCAAAAGCCAGGTGAGAAATCTGATTGCGTTTCGAAAATAGGGCTGTCGTAATACCTGACCGTTGCCCGTTCATGTTTGCGAAATTGCTGTCGCAGACCGTCGTTAGCCAGAATTGAAGCTTAAGCTTCAGGCAGACGGTTGCTCCTTCTTGTGTAATGTCAATGTGAGACGCGCCAGCATCGAGCCCGTTGTTTCTTTGACTAAGGGTCACAGCGAGACGGTCGGCTGCTATCTGATTTGCGGTCCATTGAGCTGGTCATGAAATTAGCTATAATAGTGGCTGGTGAGTGAGGCTTTTGGCGGCACGGTTTCAAATCCGCGTGCTTGTAAGAGGGCTTCGTAAGAGGTCCCCATGTTCAGGCTCTTTCACCAAGTGAGCTGCTACTTGGTGCACAGCTAGGAGAGGCGAAGCTCGCAGAGCGAAGCCAGCTTTGGATATCTCTGTGAAGCCACGTGAGTCACCCTATTATCCAGTTGCAAATCCGTTGTTAACATCTTCTTGCACCTTGGGGATGAAGCTGGCTGAGAAAGCCGAGTACTTTTCCTTCTTTGAATCTATTTCAAGTTGTTCTGTTATCCGTTCTAAAACCTGGCTGCTAATTCGGTTTCCGCAGCTGGAGGAGGGGAAGCTGGCGGAGTGCACGTTTGCGCAGGCGCTGAACGGCAAAAAGCGCGCGCTAATGACAAAGCACAGCCCAGTCTCAATAATGCTGTAGATCTCCTCAATTTCTCAATTGACCCTAGTATCGACCACTAAACCCCGTTGTTAACCCGGTTTTACGCAGCTGGAGGAGGCGAAGCTGGCGGAGTGCACGTTCGCCCCCGCGCTGAACCGCAAGACGCGCGCGCTGATGGCGGAGCGCGCGGAGGTGCTGCGCGTGCACCACATAAGCCACTACGACCAGCTGCACCAAGACGCGCAGCGCCGCAAGCAGCGCCACGCGCAGTACGCCAACTGGTACCCCGAGGAGTGAGGCACCAAAAACGCTTCACGCAGTTCACAATCTTTCCTGCCAATTGTTTGTGCTGGTCTGACGGAGCTGTTTGTAGACGCCAAGCCCTCAAGCAGCGCCACGCGCAGTACGCCAACTGGTACCCGGAGGAGAGAGGCACCAAAGCTGACTTGCTTTGAGCAACACCTGCAGATTCGTTTTCACAGTTCCTCGTAAGTCGCTCTTGAAGGAAGCTGTAAACCTCACAGGCCGAGGAGTGATTGCGTGCACACTAACAAGTCCGTGTTACAAGCAATGGGGCACCAGTTAAACCCACCCACAGTGCGCCGACCGGGGTCCCGAACAAGCCCATTTCGCATTCCGCCAAAGTAAAGTAATGTTGAATCTTAACCTGACATGCTCAAAGTGACCCTGCATTAGTTGCGGTTAAGCAGTTGTGGAGCGAAAGGGTTAAATACTAAAGCGCTTACTCATGGGATCTCCTCTTGGAGTTCTGCGAAGGAGCTGTTTGCGCCGCTCAGCATCATCGAACAACTAAGTTCTGGTGGCCGTATCTTAAGTCGTTAAGGATTTAGACCTCTTCCCTCGAGTTACAAGTGCGCACGAATCTTCAACTTTCTGGATCCGCTTCTAATGCTGGAAGCCTCTGAGGAAGTCATCGTTTAGATTGGAAAGAGATACACTTGATACTCTTAATGTCGCGATCCCTGTCAACTCTTCGCAAACATTTAGGCAGTGCAGTCTCTTCGAAGTCAAGTGAGTTTTAGGTCGAGAATGCTGCTCCCACAGAAAGAAAGTGACCCAACTTGAGAACTATTGAGAGTCTCGTCCCATTACGAAGCTGAAGCCCGTCCCCCTATCCTTGCAGCGTGACATTCCAGCCCAACCGTGTGACCAAGTCCCGATCCAAGTCCGAGGCGGATTCGGACGAGGAGGTGGATGCGGACCTGTTTGACCGGCTGTACCGGTCCGCGCAGCAGATCCAGGCCAAGCGCGACAAGCTCAAGGCGGAGCTGCAGAAGCCCGTGGACGCAGCCACCGGACGCACGCTGTTCAAGCCCCAGATCGGACGTCCGCCCAGCTTCAAGGTGGGCGATGAAGGACAATACTCTTTTGCGATTGTTTGCTGTTGACCAGAAACTTAACCGAATTTAGACAGGTTCTGAGCAGCCTGACCAGCTACCGTTCAAGACCCAGAAAGGACGTCCGCCCAGATTGAGAGCGCGCGGCGACGGCTATGTCGCTTCAAGATGCTGGTGAATTGGTTTCAGTATGGAGGGCTGCTTTAAGAAGACCACAAGTACCGCGTTGGCCAGGAAGGCCCTTCAGATCTCGATGCGGAGAACCAGAACCAAACGCTCTCACATATATGCAACTAAAATGAGGCCTCTAGAGTCTTTCGCTCGTTCCGCATTATTCTGAGTGCGAATCTACACACCTTTTTGCACGAGAGATGTTTACTCTCTGGAAACGATCCAGAGAAGAACATCGATTCGTTTGGTCTCAGCACAGTTGTAGTTTTTTTGACACTAACGCTTACAGACCATCGCTGCAGCGGCGCAAAAACGTGGGCAAGTACCTATACAAAGTCCGGCACGTGTCTGACCAAGAAGAGCAGCTGCTGAAAGTCAATCAGAAGGCAAACTTGGATCCATGTTCTGATGGTCATCATTTCTATTTTTCTTTGCAGCGGCGCAAGAACGTGGGCGAGTATCTGTACAGCATCCGGCACGAGTTCGGCGACAAGAAGGAGTTCATGGCGGAGCGCGAGCGCGAGGCGGCGGAGGAGGCCGCCAACAAAAAGTACGTCAACAAGGCGTCGCTCGACCTGCTCCACCGCATGCGCGGCCGCCGCTTCCAGCAGATCTTCAAGTACCTCGACAAGGACAAGGTGGGAAAATCAGGGGTTTTGGGCTTTTTGGCATTCGATCATTTGGTGAAGGGATGATTTTGGGGTTACGATTCTGTATCGATAATGAGAGTATATCAGAGTTGAGTAGGGATGCGGATCCGCAATCCCGCCGCCGATACGACTCCACGAATCTTCGACGTACCCCTTGCGAGGGGTTTTGGCCATTCTGTGCTTCGACATGGTAAAAGGTTGCGCACTGGCAGCTCCAAGCACCACTATATTGTATCTCGATGTGGCTTTGTTTGCTGCCGTCAGCATAGCACCTCGGCGATTTAACGGCGTCCTTGGACCAACCTGGACGCAGCCGGTCTCCTTTCCGTTGCTCAGGCAAATCAGTCCATAGGATTCAGCTACCCAGCTTCAGTACGCATTCAATGGCACTCGGCCATTCGCTTTACCGGTCTGACGTCATTTGCGATTTTCTGCTTACAGGACGGCACCGTGGATCTTGCCACCTCCGACTTGGAGCCTCTCGACATCGAGGTGAAGGAGGACATCCAGGAGGCAACTAGGCTGGCGGGAGAAGACCCGGTGGTCACCTTCGACAAGTTCACCGAGCTCATGACCGCTGTACTGGTGAGTGCGCGACGAATTTTTCAAGGACACGTGGCAACTTTGTCCCCGGATTTTGTGGGTAGCGCAGAACTAGGCACGCAAAAGATTGGGAGTGCGGCCCCATCTCGAGTCGCCAATTGGTTCTCTCAGAAACGGAGGAGGGGCGACGAAGTCAAAAGCAGCGGCCGCCACTTGTCTACGATCCAACCCTCAGCATGCAACACGGGATTCTTCGGAAGTGTCCTTTCGGCCTCTCAATAACACGGTTCGATCTGCGATCCCGTCCTGTGACCAGATTTGTACGAGGGTTATGGTGCAAAGGGATAGCATAAGGTCGGCATCTATTGAGGGTGCTGAACGCTAACGTTCAAGTGTCGTTTCACCGATCAAAAAGAAGCTCTTGAGGTTAGAAGCAACCGCTCTCCGACTGTCTCAGCATTCTCTGCTTTCCTGATCAACTTTTGCTGCTGGCACCCTCTAACCCGGGCGCTTCCAACGGCCGCAGAACGGGCGCAAGACGGGGCCCCGCAAGTACCTCCTCCCCGACAGCCACCGCTCGGGGGGGTCCAACCGGGACATGACCTTTGCGTACAAGATGGGCAAGAAGTCGCGCGAAATGGCCGAGCGCCGCCGCCGATCCGACCTGTGAGTAGAACCCTCTAGTTGCTTAATATAAGCTCAAGGCATGATCAAAACGAAGCTTAAGCTAGAATCTGAAAACTCGCCTGTGTTCACCCTACAACCCCTTCCTAACCCCATGGGTCTCAGGAAAATCATATTATCATAATACATTATGGTTATGGTAGAGTTTCATTTTGTGGGTGCCACCCCAGGCCTCCCGTGTGCTTCCTCCTTATCCTTTCAACCTCCGTTATCCGCCTGTTTAATCTTCTCTCGAAGCTCCTTTGTCCAGCCTCTGTGAGCTTTTGAGAGCAGCTGCTGCCACGTTACAGACCAGCTGCGATTGTGGTGAAGCTGTTGGCTGCCGTTGCAATCGGCCCATCAGAACGCGAAAAGAGGGCCTTCAGACAAAGCTTGACCAGATTGTGACCAACAATGGCCGACGCTTTGTTTGGGGCTTTCAAGGATCTCAGCCAATCATGCTGGACCTAATTTCTGGAACTGCACTTTAAAGCAGTCCACAATGACACCTTCCCACAGCT
Source organism: Klebsormidium nitens (assembly GCA_000708835.1). Classification (NCBI taxonomy): domain Eukaryota; kingdom Viridiplantae; phylum Streptophyta; class Klebsormidiophyceae; order Klebsormidiales; family Klebsormidiaceae; genus Klebsormidium; species Klebsormidium nitens. Next base: position 19,068 of record DF237413.1, on the reverse strand, counting down.
CAGGCACCAAGTCCAGAAGGTTAAGTATTTGGTCATGCTCACACCCCGGTGCAAACCAAAGCAGATCCAGAAGGTGTAAGTGTTAGGTCATGCTCAAACCCCGGTGCAACGTTTACTTTGTGCAGGACCCCGGAGCAGTGGTACCAGATGCAGCTGGTGGAGCGCGCGCGCATCGCGGAGCGCGTCGAGAAGCTGAAGCAGGAGAAGCTCGCGCACGAAATGGCCGAGTGCACCTTCCGCCCCGGCATCAACGCCACCGCCTCCGAGAGCCGCCTCAAGGTCAGCCCCCGCGAGTGCCACGTGGCACAAAGAAACGTGCCGCGTCACGAAGAAATGGATGCGGGCAATTGTCATTGTTGGAGATGTTCACGTCACTAGAAAAAAAGGAATGGTTGCCGGCAGTCGTAGTTATTGGGGAAGTGTCACACAAGGAACTGTTAGCGGGCAATCGTTGTCCCTTATCTGCTTCACTTCTTGAATCAAGTGTCGATGGCTTAAGACGCCTTTGCTTTTGCTCTTTGAGCGTTTCCCGTCTGCCTGTTCATCTTCCAAAAAGCACGACAACAGATGCGGCTTTTCGAGAAGGGCTGATACAGAGCTTCTGTGCCCTCCCCTGACGCCCTCGGTCATTCTCACAACCTGCCTCCTCCGCCCTCCAAATGCACAAATCAGATTGCTGCCCGTCAGTGCTTTAGCCGCTTTTCGAGTTGCTCACCTTAGATTGCTGACAGTCAGTGCCTTGGCCGCTCTGAAACTCACGCCTCTTTTGCGGTCACTTGAAAGCTTCCTCACTGAACAATCCAGAAAAGCTAGCGTGCGAGTAAGCAGCACAGAAGAAGAACGTTGATACAGCTGTCATAGTTTGAAAAGATTGACCAATGGCTTGCTCACCGTGTTCTTCTCTTCCCCGCAGGCTCTTCTGGCCAGCCCAAAGGCCGACAAGGGCCGCACCGCGGAGGAGCGCATTGCGAGCCTGGAGAGGGAGCTCCGGGACGTGCACGGTTTCATTCTCGGCACGAACGCGCCCGCGAAAGACGCCCCGGGTAAGCTGGCCCGCTTTTCGTGGTCACTAATCCTGTTCCTCGTGCTGAGTTACGCGCATGAAAGACGCTTCAGGTGCGACAGCCCGGTTCTACAATCTTCGCGTCTCAAGGTTGTCACTTATCCTGTTCCAGCCTCGCGCTCATTCTCTCCCTGGAATGATGCCCCGGGTAAGCTGGCCCGCTTTCACGAGGCCCGCGTTCAGGGGGGCCGCCGTGGGTTTTCGTGAATGTCGGCTGAAAGCCGACTTGATCGCACTTTCTTGGCGTTTTACTTGTAGATTGGAGTATTTGGCGGGTTCTGGCTTTGGGCCCTGCCTTGCGGTGTTGCTTCGAGCCTGGGTACTCCTCATTCTTGTCGACTTTTCAACTATTCTGTGTCGCGGGAATCACAGTAGTCAGCTGCTGGCGATCCTTGGACCGTCACCCTGTCACTTAAATCCTCTTCCAGTGCTGACTTTTGCACGAAAAAGGCGCCCCAAGGACCGCTGGCTTGCAAACCGGGCCCTGCTCATCCCCGTTCTGATCTTTGCGGTTTGGGTCGTGCTTCGTTTTACTGGCGCTGCCTTCCGCAGTGATTCTCTGCCCGGGCACGTTCTTTTCCACTTTTCAAGAGTGTCACGCGGCTGATGAGAGGCCTACAATCACCAACGGCTATTGCGTTACGAGTTGCCACAATCCTACATAATTCAGTCGACACGTAATCCAACACCTATCTTCTTTGAGTGGCTTCACCCGTCGCACCTTTCTGCTCTCCTGTGCTTTCATCATCACTCAACCTTCCTGTGCTGCCTTCATCACCCCTTCTGCAAAGGTGCATCTTTGGAGACGTGCGGGTTCTCCTACGAGAGCCTATCAACTTCCGTGCTACAGCAAGGGACTTTCCGGACTTTCTCACGTTTCCGTTTCCGTTGGTTCCGCAGCCTGGTCGCCGGAAGCTGAGCCGCTCTCCTTCCCCAAGAGCCTGGCCGCCACCACCAGCCAGGCGACCAACAAGTCCCGCAACACCAGCGTGACGTCAGCCGGGAAGCAGCAGCGCAGCAGCGTGACGTCGGCAAAACAGCATGATGACGCGGCGAGAGATCCCCTCGAGTCGGAGAGCGAGGAAGAGAGCGACTCGGAGGACGAACGGGCGAAGGCGCGGGACATGAGGTCCAGAATCCAGGCAATGGGCGCCCGGCAAAAGACCGAGGTGAGAACTTTTCCGCGGGGGGTGATGGGCGGTGAGGTCCGTTCTCGCCTGAGCAACTAGAAGCGGGGTGCGTCGGCAGCGGTTCTGAACGTCCTTTTGAAAAGACTATCGAGAAGTAGCATGGAAAGTGATGTGCAGTGACAGACCAGGATGGTAATGGCGGCTGGAGGAGGCAGCAATACTTTTGGTGTTCCCCTCCAAAGTTTGCGGACGTCATCCGACCCCACGAGGAAGTGTGTTTTCTGTTAGCGATGAAGTAAACGAGAGGGAAACGGCTTAGTGCTATGATCAGCCGACCTTATGTGAGCATTATCACCGGTGCGAGGTGCACTTGATGTGGGCTTTGTGCTTTGGGCGACCCAAACTCATCACTTTGCCGAAGTTTCTTTTGTGCACTCTTTCGTGCAATCTGGATGTGCCTGAAACCAGGAGTTCTTCCCGTTCAGGAGGACGAACTCCCCGAGGTGCTGCGGGCGGTCAAGAGAACCGTCGCGGAAGCACCGAGGCTCAGCGAGCGGGAAGAAAGTGAGGACGACGAAGAAACTGACGACGAGGATGACGTGTCAGAGGAAGAAGAGGAGGAAGAGGCGGAAGAGGAAGAGGAAGCACCAGTGCGTCAGCCAGTCGTGCGCACCTCTGTGGCGAAGAGCTCGTACGTCAGCAGAGGCAACAAGGAGGAGAGCGAGGACTCCGACTCCGACAGTGACGGAAGCGACGATGAGGCTTGAAACCAAGGACGGGCCTTCTAGGCAAAGTGTTGATGAAAAACATAGGTGAAGGAATCACGTATTGTCGGAATCGGCAAAGGCTGTTAACAATCTCATAGAAAGCTTCTTTGTGCGGACAAAGCTTGCACTTACATTGGACTTGGCAATCGAACGTTACCAGGTTAGCTAGCTTAGTGCGAATGCAAATGGACGGAAAGGCGATCCGGTGCGGACAATGAGCAACATCTCGTAATAAAATCCAGCTTTGGTGAGTCGACACTCCATGTTTTCCTCTGACATGGAAGCAACCTGACGGAGACAACGGCATTGCATTAATTTGCACGGCAAGTTGAGCCTTGCGTAGAGCATGCACTTCCGGTATGATGAAGGCACCATGCAACGTTGGAGTTAATACTGGACACGGTACTGCCCATATCGGAATCTACAGTCTACCATATACTCACGCCACTGAGCCGGATATCTTTCATTGACTCTGTGCTTACTACTATACCGTATTTAAGTTCCAAAAAATGAACCGAATTCATGGCGGCATTGAAGGGAGGGATACTGGACTGTGGACACCTTAGTAGCTGTCGACTGGCCTGGCCGGACGGGTCTGTGTACGGACGGCAATGACCGGTGATGACCAGCAGATGCCACACTGAGGTGTGACAGGTCAAACACCGTCACCCTCAGGTTGCCCGACGGATTTGGTCGCGGATCCGATGATTCCGATACGATCGCCAGAGACGTCAGCTTCAAAGTGATGGATTGTTGAAGCCCATGTGTCCTAACCTCGGCCGTTGCTTCATTGGCACATGATTTCGCCAGAAATACTGGATCCCAATCTGGGATTCTGCTGGCTCTTCAGGACAGCCTGGGGGTTTTTTCACAGGGTAGTAGGGTTGGTATGGTACTACCGGTACGTAGGTAGTACATTATGATTTAGAGTACCTACCGGTATGTTCCGAAACCCGACTTCAATCGAGTTCCGGGTCTCGACTGATGTCTCTTCAATTTAGCAACAGTAAGCCGGGAGCCCTAGCAATACCTAGTATTAGCTCCGACACTAACACTAAAAACTTAACCTACAAAAACACCCGCTCCGCACCCGAACCCACCCTAACCCCCAAACTAACCCTACCCGTCCCAGACTGGTGAGCTTACTTTTGCTAAAGGCTTACTATTGCTAAATTGAAGATTCTTTCTCGACTCTTGATAGGATCTTGATTCTTGAGTCGTGACTCGTGAGTGACGGTGCACGGTGAGTCTTGACCGACTCCTGAGTCACTTGTGTTCCGAGTCTGACTCCGGAGTCCGGCTACGTTCCAGAATCCCCGGGCCGGTCTCTGACAAGGCCCGACTTGTTTTGACCACCATAAGCCGTCCATTGAATTTACGAACGGTTCGATGGCTATCCCCGCCGCCCGGGCCACTTGATACCGCGTGGCGCGCACGCGCTGCCCTCGCGCTGCCAGCTGGCGGCTGATCACGTGAACGTCGGGCTTCAGCCATTCGAAATTAAAGACAGGGGTCCGAACAATACGGATGTCAAAACTCGGAACGTTGCAATTCATTTTCTGACAGATACGATTCGGGCGGCGGCCAATCAGAATGTGATTTGCAGGATCGTTTGCGCGTGACCCCATGTGAACTCAGCTACAGCTCTCCAAGCTGACTCGTCACTCTGCTCATGACTGCAGTCAGGAACCTGCTGCCTGACGGGCCCAGCAACTCTGGCTGTCGGAGCCGTCAAGTACTGTATCGATTCTAGCACGGGTGTCGGGCATGAACGTGAGTAGTAAAACAGATGTATTAAGAACGCGCGGCCCAGCGGTAGTAAAATAAATATGGACAGTGATACAGTGGCCGGGGCATCCTGATTCCTGACTCCTGAGTCCGACTTTTCCACAACGTCCCGAGAGGAAACGACGGCCGGGAGAGCTCAGAGGACTCGGAGCTGTCACGAGTCTCGATCGATGACCCAACCATGTGGGTTAGCAGTGTTTTAGAACCAGTTCAACAATATCTACGACCGCTGAGCTCACGCGGCATTGCGTATCTCGAACGTGCATTATGCATTCTCGCGAATACAGCCTGCAAAGAACTGTCCTCCATGGCCCGCGGCGGACGTGGCTGCGTTGGAAACCAGATGCACTTGAAGATGCAGCAAACGGGGCCCGCCCTATCTCCGCACCTTTCTCTCCCAAATATATTATGGCCCATGGGATCACGAGCTCGCACATGTGACAATCACATACAGGATACATAGCGCTTGTCACCTCCCCCGAATTGCCTCCTCACACAGAGCGTCTGACAGGTGACCACAGCAGCGCCACTCCTCGGGGTGTTGACTGGGGGCGTTCCAACCGCCGCAGTCTTGCAAAGTCAACGAGCATGCTTCAGATAGAGGGAGCCATTGTCAGAAGCACGTAGTGACATAGGGCGACAGCCTGATTTGTGCACTGCTGAAGCATGGGTAGCGGTGTTGGGGACACATTATTGCATCATTCAGTCAAGGATCAGCAAAGGGGCACAGCGTCAGAAGCACAACACGGCGCTTGCACAACGCCCAATGCAGGGAAACAGTTTTGCAATCTCTCCGCCTTGCAGGGCGCTAGCAATAGCACCGCGGCAAGCGGCCGGCGAATGACAGGTGGCGGTGGCGCGGCGGCCGGATCACCCACGACGTGACCCAGACTTCCATTGCCCCGCTGCTAAAGCGCTTTCACCGTTTGCTCTTGCTCATTGTCAGACGGTCCCATTGTAAGGAGATCAAAGTGGGGCCTGATCTGACAACCTTCCAGCTGAAATTTTGAAGTGGATCCTTTCTGAGCTGTATGCGAAGGTGGGAAGCTGGAGTGGCGGTGTGCTTCTAGAAACGACATCACATGTTGGCTGTCTAGAATCCATCATCATTGGCTGCACAAGACTGCAGTAAGGCCCTGACGTGCGTGTGGGGAAGCCGTTCCGTCTAACAGGGTGGTAGGAAGGCAAAGTAAGACCTCTCATCTTTCTAAAGAAAGTGGGGCACCCTTCTTTGGCCATGAACCCAGAACGTTAGAAGCGTGACGTGCATGATTGAGCTGCGCAAACAGTGGAGGTCTGATAACCATGCCTGCCTGGCGGGGGCAGTAATCCCCTGTACGGAGTCCAAGCACACCAGATCCCCCCTCCTCACAAGGATCTGACCCCCTCCGGGGTGGTACGCGCTGACATCATCATTGGCTGTCAGCTGACGTCATCTGCCAGCAGGGCGCCCTTTTTGGGGGCCAGGAGCCACCAGGGGAGGGGCTTTGTGGAGGGTTTCTTGAGAGTTTGTGAAGGGTTTGAGAAATTCGACCAGGTGAGTGGCAGCTCCTCGAAAATGTCTTGGAAGAGTTGCTGTCATCTAGCTTTAAACCGTGAGTCCATGTTAAAGTGAGCAATATATTAGATGGGCCGACTTAAAGGGACCTGTGAGCCTTGTTTTTCGTGGCGGGATGCGGACTTTGGATCAAGCAGACCTTGCGGCGGTGTCAAAGATTGACCAGATTCGAAGTCCCAACACTTGCGCTCACTGGGGATGTGCGTAGGGCCTGTCTGATAACATGTAGTTACACTCTTAAAGTTAGGAGGTCAGTCTGACAGTAAGAATCTGAATGCATCAGGCTGGCAAATGGAGATAACATCTTAGTCAGCCTCTCTTGCTGCTTGTGTCCATGTCAGCTGGAGACATGAGCACTTTCCTTTCAACTTCTCAGAATAGGCTGGCAGTCATGTTAATAAGGAAAGGAGGTCACGAAAGATTCTGCCGATGCCTTGGTGGCTGCTCTTTGACTGCCTAGGAGGAACATCCATGTTGAAGAGGAAGTGGTGTCAATACTAGTTAAATGGGTTGTGCAAGCGACTGTGTCTTCCTGCTTGGCACAAGCATTTGCCTTCTCACGAGCTACCTACTCTAGGGTCTCACATGTGAGGGGGTTTGAGAAAGTTATAGCCCTGGTCTATGAGCTGTTCGACCAAGCACCTACTTTCACCTTCAAGTGAGGCTCTTGTGAGCGGCTAATAACAGGTCTGATAAACACAAGGTTGAGACCACTTTCTACCGTCAGTCTTTCCTACCACAGGCAACCACAGACCCCATCCCATACCATCCATTTAAACTTCATTGGATCAGTCTTTCCAGCTTGTTTACTCCTGAGCGCAACCAACAGCCCTTGTGTCCTTGTGGCTCTTTTCGGGTGGTCGTTTTGTCCCTTAGGACTCAAGCCATGATCTTCTTGCTCTTTTCCAAGAAGATTGGTATTGCGATATTATGCAGGGTTTCTTGTGCGTGTACACTCTGCCCCTTCTTACAGCACAACTCAGAGTGTTCCCTCTTCCCTCTTGAGACCAAAGAAAATATCTCGGATTCTTTTTACAGGTGTATGGTCTGGGCCTGTGTTTGCTGCCCCCCCTGAGGATACGATCAGCCCACGTGACTCATCTCGGACCCCCCACTCGTTCCAGGGGGGCCCGCGCCCAACCCTCCATGCCCCCCCTCGAGCGCCCACGCATGACCCCCCCCCCTGGCACCACCCCCTCTGTGGTGGTCCAAAAACAAAAGGGCGCAACACCCCTCGCCGCAGTATGGCTGAAATAGCATCCACCGGAGTGCAGATCAGCCCACAATTGAATTCCAGACGGCGTTTCAGCTCTAGGGGTGATTTTTACGCCTCAACCAAGCAGAGAGTCCATACTCCCCGGAAAGAGAGAGCTGACCCGGGTTGCACCCTTTTCGGAAGAGCCATTTTGAGAAACTCGGCAACCCAGTTCCTAGCTTCCCCTTTTTGCTCCCCCTTACGCTCTCCCACGCCAGCACCACTTTTCCGGCGTAGTGCCCCATCGAGCGGGTTTTCCCCGAGCCTATTCACATCGCCCACAAAGACATTCCATCGCTCAGACTCTGCCACGTGTCTCCTCAGCAGCTTGGACATAAACGTTCCCATCTACAGAAACTCCCTGCTTTTGGAACTAGAGCGGGAGGGGGAAATGCGGCGGGGGGACGACGGGCGGCCTTGGTCCACAGCGGGGGGGTCCGGCCACGGGTACGGCCGCAGCAGTTCTGTCCCCCGGAGACAAACAAACGAGGAGCAGATACGGGATGAGATGAGCAGGCTGAGAGGGTTGCTCGGGCAGGCGGAAGAGAGGCGGCGGCAGCAGGACTTTGAGATTGCGCGCCTTCACAGGGAGCTGGATAAGTGAGGAGCACAGATTACGCATGTCAGCTTTCTATTCATGTTGATTTCGATATGCCGTGGGCTTTGAGATTGCGTGTGTCTGCAGGGAGTTGAATCACTCCTTTTGCGCCTAGAAAGGAGTCTTATCATGTCATGTCATGCTTGGATGCTCAGTTTTGTTTGGTGGTCGGGGTGCCTTATCTTGAAGCTTTACGAAGTCAGCGGCGTAACTTTTGCCAATGGGTTCTTAGGGGCTAGACTGTCTGATGTTCGGCACGCCGTCTGGGAACTTGTTGTACGAGGCCAAACCGTGCTATCTTTGGGTTTGATAAGTAAGAGTTTCAGTTGGGACACACGCTCCCAGCTCCCTTATATGAGAAAAAGTCGACGTCGAAGCCTGGACTTGTTTGAGCTTAAGTATCCTGTATTGTCCTATTGTTCTGTAACCCCCTTGTGGAGGTTAGACTAGGCTTCTCTTGCAACTAGAAGCCGTCAAAGGAGCACCCACCCGGAAAGTTCAAGGTCAAGAAAAGCAGTCTTCTGACGGAACATCCAAGTCTGAAGGGACATCGCCCCCTGAATGGCACCCATTGGAAAATTCCAGAGACCAGAAAACGGACCCCCCCCGAAACGTTCGCATCCTCATATCTCGCAGCGCTGGTGACTCCCACACCCAGCTGCGAGCGGAGATCGCCGTCCTGAGGGGGGAGCTGACGCGCGCGAATGAGATTTACACAGAGCAGGTTAGGATCGTAGAACCCCGCCTTCTCTGTCCTGCCTGGCCTCTCAGATTTGAGATCTGGTGGACTAAGCGCAAAAGTATCGGAGCTTCCCTGCCACTTTTCAGGCCAGGACACAAGTGCTGATCTCCAATCAGACGCCCGGTCTGGTACCAAGCCAACAAGCAACCTGCATTCGAATGAACTGCGAAGTCAGGAGCTTTGCGTCAAACGAAGAGGAACTTTCCCGCGACACAATAAGCATCCGACCGAGTGTATACGAGATCAGGTGGTGTCTACATGGGGCCGCTTTGTGGCCATGGGCAGCGGGAAACGTGATCCAAACCGTTGCTTTCTCATCGGACGGTGCTCAAAATGCTTACCAGGCTTTCACATTGTCGGAGCAGGTGCGTGAGATTCTGGTCCTGCAGCGGCAACTAGAGGCAACCGCCGCGGACCCCGGGCGCGAGCAGCTTCGGACGGAGGTGCAGCAGCTGCGTCAGCTGATCAACGGGATGACGCCAGCACAGGTGAGGCGCGCCACCTTCGCATGGGCGATGGTGACCTCATTTTGGGGATTAGGACCCATTCTGGCAATCGGTCTAGATCCGGAAGTTTCTCAAATGCGTCACTAAGCGGGGGTGTTTGAGAAGATGTACCCGGAGCGAGACGGTTGGCGCCCGCATACTATCACCCCCGCAGACAGCTGTCGAACGGTAATGCTTGCATTCCGTGGCCAGTTGGAGTAAGCTGGTGTATTGTGAGCGAACTTCGTAAAAGATGGAGGTCACTGACCGATGTGTATTTTATCAGAAGCAGCCTCACATGACGACGTCTCCGGTAAAGATGATTGGTGGGCGATAAGGAGAAAGGCGAGAATGAATCCGAGGTGTCTCCTTTCTTAAGCCACAGATCTGCACACGTCAACAACGCGGATTGCCGTCCTCTATCTTTCATCTTGTCGTCATTGATCACTCATTGAAGGATAACGGGAGTGTACTTTGTGAACGACAAGTGCACGAACCTTTGCGCCAGGCGGATCGTTCTTAAGCCTGCCTAGCGTTCAAATCCTCGTCTCGTTCCTTAGTGCGGATTCCCATCTCGTTTCGAAGGAGCTTACTTCATCAAAGCGATGCGGGGTCGAATCTACTGTGCATTCCACCGTTTCCTGGTCTCTACGTCTTCTGAAGCCGTAGGACGTTCGCATCAACTTCCAAAATCCACAATATGGATGCTTCAGGACCTTCTGGCGCGTCGTTTTGTATCTCTAATGCCTTCCGAACCCCATCGCACAACTCAGGCGATCCTTGACTTTCTGTCATTCTGAAACACACAAGATTGACATGATTATAGACCCCGTTCCTCTCCTCTCCCCGGTCAGTTCACCCAGCTGGAAGACTACGCGATCGCGGCCCTCCAGGTGGAGCTGCGCGGCGACGCGCGCGCGCGCCCCGGCCCCCAGCCCGACGCCGCGCTGCGCGAGCCGCGCGAGGACTACACGGGCTGCCGCCAGTTTTACCAGACAGGGTTTTGCCACTTCGGGCGCGGCCGCCGCCCGTGCCCCAACGAGAACAGCCACTTCTGTCTGCAGTGCGGGCGAGCGCACGGGACCGCCCCCCATTTGGTGTTGCTCAGACGGTTGGGAGACGGTACGCTAGTCACGCAGAGTACGTTGCAGTGAGCGTACTTCGTTTCCGGGGGAGGCGGGGGGTGATGGGTTGTCAGAAATCAAAAGAGGGGGGGCGCGATGAGGCCCGGGGAGATTGGTGAGTGTTGATCTCCGCTGAGTGCGAAGTTAATAACGGAGTCGCCTGGTTGTGAGGGGACGATTAGTTGGCACGGCTATGCTGGTGCGAAGATTGAATTCCGGACGAGACTGAGAAGTCGGGGGGATTGGCGTCCGGAATGAAGGGCAGATGGGTAGATGATTGGGTTTTTAAACTGGGATGGAAGACGTCGAGGCGGGTAGAGAAAGGTCAGCGAGAGAGGCCTCTCGCCGCAAGTAAGTGAGCGTTCAAAGCCTCGACAATAGTTTAAGGCCTTTTTCCCCGAGGGTGAGAACCGCTAACGACTTCAGGACACGAATCGGGGGAGAGACGAAAAGGGGATAGTCGCGACATGCGGACCAGGGGGGCCGCATTGATGGTCACGTGAGCCGTCCAACGAGGACGGGACACGTGTCCAGCGCTTCGTCAAAGCGTGGACTCAGAATATCGTTCACTGGGACCTCGGAGGATCTCTTACGACTTGCTTTTGACTCACAGTGAGAGCGGCACAAAAGGGACTGCGAGCCGCTTGCCGCGAGTTTCATATTCTGAAATAAGCGAGGGGCGGTCGTCGTGGTGTAGCTGGTATAGGGATAAGTGTTGGGGTATAGCGCATGTGGGTTCCATACGTAGCCGGCAACGATGCGTCGTGGCTTGGCGTCGTATTGGTAGTGGTGAGAGGTAAATGAGATGGCGTTCTGCCGCGTGGGAATGACGCATCGCTCGGAAGATTCCGAAAGAGATCGTAGATGGGATACTGCAGACGTTCATGGGTGAGGTGGTTTGACTAGGCATATCATTTCAACACAAACGGTTTAAGGTAACATTGCATGGTCATAACGTTAAGATAGTCATAAGACGGTCAGTTACGGCATTAGCACGACTGCACGTGCATGTTGGAACAAACACGCTTCCGTATCAAAGGCAAGTATGTCGAACAGGGTCATGGAAGACTATAGCCTAGTATCATTGCGTTGTGTAACATAGACTCGACCTGTGTTCATGCAGAGGTACTAGTCTAGCAAGTTTTGACTCAAAAACAGCATTGAATAATCATCATAAACTGGTGGGACAATCGACCATGAAAGTTATAGGGACCTCAAAGGCCATGGGGATTGGTCTACAATGCTGCCTGTTGATTGCTAGGCTTTGGGTCGGATGCCGCGGTGCGCAGCATGCAAGATCGACGTACCGTTGTCGTCAAGCTAGGCTCAGCGGCTCGGCGGCTGAAAGCCCATTGTCACAGGCTCAGCTTCCAAATGATTAGTTCGGATATGGTCGGACAAGTTTCGCCTTAATGATTCGTATGGCGAAGCTTTTCAAACCGAGACACGATGCACTTCAACTTTCATGTGGCAATCGCGAATGATCACGGTTTTGGCCGACGGCGGCGTGGATAGACTGAAGTTGCAGTGACGCTAGAGGGCCAATGGATCGGAGAACTTCGCGATTGCATGTGCAACTGTGAATGCCGAAAGAGGAGATTACGATTTGCCACGCTGAGGGCTCATAATATATACTGCCATGAGGGGCGGCCAGCCTGGCCAGAGCTCCGGCGGCGGCATGTGCTCAACTCATATTGGCGCCGCGCGATCTAATTACCATGCCCGTTCCGTTCATGCATGCAACACACATGCACAATTTGGTACAATCATACACGGAGACGCGGTAGGTATCATGTTCGAAGTTCCACATGCTAGCTCGCGCCTTAATGGTAAGGACATATATTGAACTACCGTCAGTGACGAACCATCTATATGCATGCATGATCCGAACATCACATGCAATGCATGCAATGAAAAGGCTTGCCCGCAATGGCGCTCCAGCAATGATGTGATCAGCCAGCTATTCTTATGCACGTTACAAGAGCAATCAGGACTCATCATCTGTCCCGCATGCGTCAGTGAAGCTATTCAATGATTCAAATGTGTCCCGGACATTGGACCAATTTGGGATGAGAGAGACGAATGAGAGTGGCATGTGAAATGCGAGTGGCGAGACTTGAATATCAGCAGTACAATCCAGTACGGTATCAAAAGTCAGCTTCCAAGAAGCAATGGACAATTTCGTAACGCCTCCTGACACGGAATCAACTTACTAACGCGACGTTACTCACAACAGCGGACCTCCCAAATAATCAAAATTGGAGGCCAAATGCGTACTCAGACCGACTGATAGAGTCCGACCAACGACCACAGATTCGCACAACATGTAAGATACTCCGAGCGGCTACCTGTTCAACTGGTAACCTCGCACACCAATGTTAATGAAGCAATCACGCACGCTTTGATGTAGCGCATAACACGTAGAATCAACACCAACGCCCTACTACGCCCACCAAAAGCTCGAGCCTTCGTCGGCCCCGGTTCAGAGTCGCTCTACCAGCCCTTAAGTAATGGTCACGCGACGGCGGTCAGCATCCGGGCGCCCATACGGCGTCTTCAAGTACGGCTTCTGCTGCATTCGCTGGTGGCAGCGGGGGCAGTCGAGGGATCCCTTCAGCAGGTTCGACCGGCAACAGTCAAAATGGACGAAGTGACCGCACTCAGGCGCAAACATCGCTCTCCCCACTTGAAGCGGCTCGCTACAAATCGGGCAATCGACCTCCACCACCATTTGCGAACTCCCTTGCCCCCCTGCCGCACCTTCCACGCGCCCGGGGGGTGCCGGATGGGCCGGCGGACCCCCCCTGAACGGTGGTGCGAAGCGCGAAAGCTGGCCCGGGTTGCCGTCGTCTCGCCTGGGGGTCGAATCATCCTTCCTCGATACCCCCCAACTCTCCTCGTTTCCACTCCGGTCGCCCTTTCTCTCAGACAACGTCTCAGGAAACTCCGCACCCCGCCATGACTGCTTCGGCACCGGTTCGCTGTCGTACTGCGGAAAGGCCGACTCGGGGGAAACGGGGGGGCGCCGCTCCTCGACGGAAAGAGCGCCGGATCGCGAAGCTCTCCTCAGGTGCGGACGGGGGCTGGGGTTCGAGGGGGGGTGGGGCACCATCGCCGGAGTGTGGGGGGCCATTTCAGTCAGCAAAGGCAGGGGGGGAAACCTTGGGGGAAGAGTAACTGCAGGCCGGAATGTGCTGGCAGCCTGCACCATAGGGGGGGCAGAAAGAATGGGGACTGAGGTGATTGTTGTGGACCAGACTGGAGAGGATTTGCCCGGGGGCCGCTCCGAGGGGGGGTACGAGTCACTCCTGTTAAGGGGCACGGGGCTTGCCCCCCGAGAAACGGCAGGGGGCGAAATGATTGCGGCCACTGACGGGGAAACGCGCCGCGCCTCGGGGGGGTGCGGGAAGCACCGGGCCCAGCCTCTGTCGTCCCTGCCGTTCCTGCTGAGGTCATCCGCTCTCCTGGCGTCACCATCGTTGCTGACGTCAGCACCTGCCGCTGGCGCGGCCAGGCGGTCCCGGTTTTGAGCGCTTGCTGGCCTTGCGCCGGTCGCTATCACCGTATCGTCATTCTGCCTCAACGCCGGACGCTCCTCGTTGGATGACTCGGCCCGGACCACCTCCCAAGTGTCCAAATCTGTCTGACTCTCCTTGGCAGCGTCCAAGTCTGTCCGATTCGCCTTCTCAGCAGCTATCTCCGACACGAATGGCGCCCCTCCTCGGCTCCCCTCATCCGCACTGTGCCCCCGAGAATGATGACTCACACCGAGACCTGACGTCCCCAGAACGCGTGACGCCGCTCCCTCAGTCGCAGGCAGCGAGATCGCCCGCTTTCTTGCGAGCCCAGAGAGCGTGACAGCACCGCTGACCACGGCAGGCGACAGCAGCTCTTCAGGCTTCTTGACGACCGCCCGGACCCCCCTGAGATCGTGAAAGTTGTGCATCGCCTCGTCCCAGCCCACCGACGTCAGCGCGAGCCGGGACACCGCCTCTGCGACCAGCGTGGGGCTGGTGACATCAGCGCCCTCGCCGCTGGCATCGGCAATGACGTCAGCAACCGTCTCCTTGTGGGTGACCGTCCGCTCCTCAACCCAGATATTCTCGCCCCCGTCCACTAACCCGACTTCGCTAACCCGTTCCTCAATCAACGTCACTGCCCGCGGAGTGTCACACAGCGAAGCATCGTGCCCCCGACTCTCTGGCCGTTCCCCAAACTGCAACTCGCGGCTCGTCCGCTCGCTCCAACGCGCTGCGACCGTCATGCCTCCCTCCTGCACAGGACCCCCGTCTTCAATCTCTTGCTCTTGAGAGGGCTGAGCTTTTGTCTCTGAAAAAGCCGCCGCCTGAGCCCACTCCCCAACTCGTGTTTCCTGACCCCCGGCCTGCGCACCCCGCTGAAACTCGCCGCCTCTCTGAGCGGACTGCCTCGCACTTCTTTCCCCCCGGCCCCGTGCTTCCCACTCCGCTCGCTCCCGCTCACTCCGTGGAAAAGTGGCCACTGACGACGCCTCGCTGGAGCTGTAATGCCCTCTCTCAGTATTCTCGTGCTGGGCTGATGAGGAGCTGTGTGGCCGGTCTGAATCGTACGGCCTATCTGGACCCCGTCGGCGTTCTGCACGGCGCTCAAACCGCTGCTCCTGGTGACCCCAACCCTCAACCCAGTCTTGCCGCGAAACCCTGGACCTTGTGTAAGACTCGGACCCGTATTGCTGCGCACGACCGCTTGTCCCTGGAGAGTTGTGGTCGTCTTCGTGCCAGCTGTCAGCCCGTGGTTGGGCAGGGGGCTGCCACTGGGGCGGAGGTGGCGTCGGCACCCTTTGTGGGGGCAGAATCTGGTGCTCAACAACCTGGGGATGATACAGGGCAAAGAGATAAGCCACAAGTGGGCAAAACGAAGTCTTAGCCTGGGTAGATTTGTACAAACCTTGGCTTCAGTTGGGTCCAAAGAGCAATCCCTGGACAGCTTGAGCTTCGAAAATCTACTACCTGCTTCTATAGGACAGCAAAAGCTGTGATACTATTGAAAGAACGGGTGAAGCTGGCAGAATTTGCAACTGGACTGTTCCCAAATGTGATAATTATCGTGACTGTCATCCTTCCACTTTGGCAAAGGGCTTGTATCAACAGCTTTGAACTCTTGCATCTCAAAGCTAGGCTTTTCCATCATCACAAGCCTGATTTACTGGAACATACTACTCTGCCAAACAACAAGCAAGCAACCTGGGCAATTGCACCGATCGTCAACAAGCCCAAATCATCACAGCCCACATCCCTAGCTTTTCCTCTCTGCGTTCTTTACCGACATTGATAATAGACTGATCTGGACAGCGCTCCCCCTCTTTCTATCTGCCCGCTCTTGCAAACAGAAGCATTCTTAATCTTGTTCTTGCAAGTGTAACCATTTCTATCCCCGCTCTTGCAATCTCAAACCTATTGATCAACTACGTTGAGCTTCTCTCATTCCTTCCCCTTCACGTTCCATGCCCTCAGTCATTGACCCACCTGAATACACACCGCAGGCGCCGCCTCTTCCACCCAACACTGCTTCCTGACCAACATGTCCCCATCGGTCCTCGCCCAACACTCCTGCTTCACCATCCTCGCCGCTGGTCGCACCTCTGGCGCCGGTGATGTCACCGCCACCCTCTGCGCCGCCAGCTGGCGCTGCCTATCGGCTTCGTGCTCCTTGAGCTGCTGCCACCGCTCCTGCCGAACGTCCTCCGCTTGCCGCTGCTCCTCAGTCTGCAGGAGGGTATGACAGCTGTCAGGGGCGGAAAAGATGGATAATTTATCATGGGTAGATAGGACGCTCGAGGCTGAAACTTGGACGGCAGTTCGAGTTGAATTGAGGGACCCCCCACTCAGAACAGACTTTGCAGAACAGATTCGACAGCTGTCAGCGCTAAAGGACAGCGTCCCCTTGCGGCTTCTTTTCCATCTGCCAGACATCATACCAGCTATCAAGAGACGCTGTCAGGGCCAGCTTTCAGGTACTCCGTTTGCGCAACCGCTAGGCATGTCAAGGCTGTAATTACTAGAAGTGTGTGACTCGCAGAGGCCAATTTTTGACAGCTGTTCATCTCCTTTCTGCGTTTGATCGATGTCCGCTCTCTCTGTTTCAGCTCAATCATATCGCAGGCTCCTTTTCCGCAAACAGCTGCTTCTTTCATTTTCTTGCCGACAATACTTGTCTTTGCAGCAAAAAGGCTCCGCACGATTCTATTTGATAGATGCCCAGTTTCTTGGCGCCAACAGTTGGACCACTCTTTCACTGCTGACAGCTGTTTTTTTGCCTGCCTCTGCCAGGCTGTCCTGCTGTTCCAAGGCCAAACAGCAGCTGCAAGGAAACGCCCACTGCCTGGCGCTGACACATTCTTCTCTGCAAGCTCTCAGCGCACCCAGATTCTCCGAGAAACGTTTTGCTCCCCTCCAACATACAAGTGGCTGCATTATAGAAACTCCTTGAGTGGTCTCAACTCACTACATACCTATACAGAGCCATATTGCTTAAACTCCGGTTCAACAAGCATACGCAAAGAGGATCAAGAACTATATACATTGCTGGCCTGCTCCGGAACTGGTCAAATAATCTAGGTGTGGAGGTCGTTAATGAAAATGCACGATAGCGAACAATTGAAAACATAGTTCGTCTAATCTGGGAAAAGCGCAGCCAACTTTCAAACAAACCAAGTCACAAGACTTAACTGAATCGCAACATCTCAGAAGTCCAGAGGTTAGTTGGTGAAGGCACCCTATCCAGCACTTCCAGCCATTTGAAACATCAGGATGTCTTATCGGGCCAAGCAACCAGAGCATAAGTGCACAGCAAGCAACCCACTCAAAGAGGATGTTCATGTGTTTGTTTTATAAAGCCACTGTACGGTAAGTCAAAAGATCCTACTCTAGAGTGCTTCCTAGTCTGATGACTTTCCCATCCAGAGAAAGCAGGAAAGGAAAAGAAAGAAAAGATTCTTGGGAGTTTCCGAACTGCTGATTTCACTTTCCAGAGGCCTTTCATGATGACAAATAGAGAACGAGAATGTGGTTCCTTTGAACAATCTTGGCATGCTCATCACTACGCAGCAATTTTGGTCGTTTCGGAAATGCAACAAGTCTTCATTTGAGAAAGCCCAGAAGAAAGTATGTAATGAAGAAAAGCAAGAAAGTCCTGCCATCTGTAGAGCTTGGAAGCTTGGAACAAACATATTTCAGCGGCAAAAAGTGGAAACAAGCACATTCACATTGTCAAGCTGCCTTCTCTTTGGCAGCTGAACTCTGTGCACTCTGCTCACATTGACAGCATGCAGAAAGTCCAAGAAACACAAAAAGGGGCATTATCCAGAGTCCTTGATCCACGCATTGTTCCAAGAACAACATGATACCTTTTCCTTACCAAAATGCGCGGACTTACCTCCATTCCTTGGCTGTACCACGTGCGCTCCGCCGGTCTTGCATAGCGCCGAAACTCTGCACGCGGTGCCTGGCCGTCTGCCTCCTCTTCCTGACCCCTAATCCTGCCCGCCTCCGCTGCCTGCCGTCTCTTCTTCTGCTCTTCTTGCTGATACCGCTGCCACTTGGCCTGCACTTCCTGATCGGACCCCAAAACATACCCCTCATTAACTCTCGCCAGGGGGTTCCCCCTAGCCTCATCCTCAAACCTCTCGGCCGCCTGCATCTGCAGCTTGTAAGTCCGCGGGGACATTTTCTCGCCCCGGGGGGAAGTCCTTGGGCTGCCCTGCCATTGCCTCACCCCCCCTTCCGTTGCTGATCTCCCGCCCCACCTCCCAGTCGGAACATTCGTGTACTCGTCCATGTTCGAGCTCCTCGACGCGGGCGAGAGCCAGTCTGTCTCGGGGGACATCGAGTCCGAGAGTTCGTCCATTGGGTCCGCCGTTTGGAGCGTGGGCGCCTTGAAACCGTGGGGAGGCCATTGCTTCTGGGGGGCAGCAGGAAACCCAGGCTTGCCGAGGCTCAAGTTTCGGTGACGGGGGGACGGTTTTGGGGGCAAGGGGGCGGGCATGAACACGGTGCTATCGTGACTGAACGAAGAATGCAAAGACGAGGGGGATTCAGGGAGGGCGTAAGTGGCAAAATCATCCGCCACATACGCGTGCGCATAGTGAGGGTCGTCCATCCCTGGGCCCACCACGGGTGCGCTTCCGCCGCATGTCTTTGACAAAGCACCTTGCTAAATCCGCAGAAAGAAGCAACCTTTCAACGCTTCATCGTTTCTGATGATCTCGAGCCTTTGGAAAGCACCCAAAGTATCTACCTAATCTAAAGCCAGCAAATGCGCATGCAGATGCACCGATTATGGATACTTCTAAGTTCTCTACCGACCAAGGTATGATTCCGAATAAATAAATAATTATTTGCATTCGGAAAGTTGGAAACTCCGGATAAGCAGTCGGATTCTGCTTTTTCGGAAACTGAAAATAATTGTTAAATCCCATCCGGAAAGTGATTGCAAAGGCCCTATGACAAAACGGTACGTACCGGTTTTCGTTAAAAGCCTGAAAAACATGGGTACCGGGGTACCTGTAGGCGATTCGGATT
>DF237414.1:0-74280 GCA_000708835.1 Klebsormidium nitens | reverse complement strand
CGAAATTTTATTATCGAAATCCCGATTGGGAAGCTTATAGGATTCTTATCGGATCGGCGTGACTTTCCGATAAGCAAAGCACCGATAAGTATTAAGGAGTTATCGGAAAGTTACCCGAGTTTTGCGCCGATCCGATAAGGTTATCGGAAAGGTAAATTTATCACTTTCCGATAACGGCCAGAATTCCTTATCGGATCGGCGTGACTTTCCGATAAGCAAGACACCGATAAGGACTTATCGGAAAGTTAAACTTTACCTTTCCGATAAGAAGCTTATCGGAAAATTAACCCTTTAACAGCGGGTGTTGCCTTTTGTTGCCTATTTGCAACCCCATGGTTATATTCGTGCGCTACGGCCTCCAAATTACCACAAATGGCCCCAGCTGTTCATATAATGTTTCAACGACCCAATATTAAAATATAAAAAATGCAACTAAAATTTTCCGGGGGGTCCGGGCCCATATACGAAGCTGACCCCCCAGTATACTGCTGCCTGTGTTGTTGCCCAAGGCAACAGGTCTGCAGGGGCCAACCGGGCAACATCCGGGTCTTATCCGGGTGTTGTTGCCGCCAGGTCCAGGGCTACGTCTCTGCCCGGGTCCTCTGGCCGACCGTCCATGATGGTTTAGTGGGGGGGAGCTGTGCTAGAGCTTGTTGCCATGTGTCAATCATCCGCACAGCAGGGCAACACCAGTCATTCAATCTTGACCGTCCAGGTAGGCTTGTGACTGGGAGGCAACATTCCAACAACGGGGCCCTCTGTTTCGACTCTACGAGCAGTCGAGAACTACCGTAGTCTACGGGTGCAGGCTTCCGTTATCTTGTTGCCCTTTTCCCTGGCAAAATGGTAAAAAGGGCAACAATAGAAATGGGGCCTAAAACGTAACAGACTGGCGCAGACTGCAACTACATAAGCAACATTGCAAACCCTTGGAAGCAGCGGAGAGGCCCCGTTTTCAGCAAAGGCAACACGGCGAACGCGGCGCGCGGGCGCGCTGCAGCAGAAGCTATGAGCAACAAACAATAGCAGATCGTAACAAGCTTATACCTATGTTCAGGTGTGTTGCTCTTATAACTGTTGCTTATGGTTGCCCCAGCCTTCACCGGTCACCGTGTCCGAGGCAACAGTAGCAACAAGGCCTCCGGAGCCTGGGCCCAAGGTGACTTGCAGGGAATCTTCGTTGGCCTGGTCGGAAAGGCCTTGGAACAGCAGAGGGTAGGCTGCTCGTTGGCCGGAAGCTCGCAGCCTCGATATCGCTCGATTCCGAACCGTCACCGGCCGGCGCGCCGGTCCGTCAAATTTTCCGATCGGCGCCGTCCGATCGCGCGAGGTTCGTCGATCGAACGGTCAAATCGATTTTTTGCGATTATCGATAAAAATCAAGTACGGCGATTCTGACGGGTTTTACCCCGCTGTTAAAGGGTTAAAATGCTGCGGGTGCGAATCGCCCCTAAGTTTCAATCAAAGTCGTGTTTGGATCATGATGTGCTCGCGTGGCCGCGGACCACTGGCACTGGCATTGGCAGGATTTTCACGATTTTCAAGGGTGCGCTACAAGTTACAACTTACTAAAACAAGGCAGGGTGCACTGATTTAGAAAATGGCGGGCGCTCAGCCGCAGCGTCTCCGCGTTCTCTCATTGCTCCCAGCAGCAACCGACATAGTGCAATGTCTGGGCCTCTCTCATTTGTTGGTTGGCCGGTCGCACGAGGTAAGCGCTGGGTGCCATGCGATTCAGGCTCCAGTTTTCTTTTGTGAGTTGTGAGGTCCAGCAAGAATTGCCCTTTTGCCCATTCTTGGATACATAATCATGTTTGGAGAGGGTCCGTTTTCAGGGGATGAGGAGTGCCATTCTCAAAAAAGAAGTGCCCTTCTTTGAGGAGGTTCATACTACAAGCGCCTTAGTGGTGCCACTTGTCTCGGGGCACGTCACCCTGCTCAGTAAGTGAAATAGCCACGCAAGCGCCCGAAAAGACTGTCGTGCCCTTTAAGTTTGGAGGGTCGACTAGGGGTTTATAAACATTACAGGCTTATCAGCTGGAATAAATGTGCTCCGATACAGCATTTTTTCACATGATTGTAAGTTTGCTTTGCATAAACTTTGTTTCTCATGAATAACTTAGTTGTTCAAAGTGGTGGTTGTACAGACTGGTCCCTGAATCAAATATGATAAGTTAATGTTATAATACTGGGACGGGGTGGGGTTAGTAAGGGGTTTTAGTGTGGGCACGGGTGCAGAACAGGTCAAAAGTTTGGGTTTAGATTTTAGTAGTGACTTCGTCCTCAGTTTAGCTTACGCTTGTTTAAGTACTCCTGAGAATCGTGTGGTTTGGCTCCCTTTCAACAGCCAACCTTTGCAAGGCAAAGATGCCCTCCCAGCTTGCCCCTTTCCATTTTGTCTGCAACCTTGCGCCAATGATCCCAATCTGTGGTCTCCATCGACGTTTAGAGTACTCTCTTAAAGTATCGCTATGGAAAGCCACATACATGGCCCCACAGGCTGCCTTCTAGTCCTTCGTCATGCAGCGACTTTGATTCTGACGTTCATGCTTTCTTCTGTGTTTGGTTCGAAGCTTCTGCTTGCAGTCTTTTGTTGTTCTGTCCGCAAGCTGTCATTGCTGAGTCCCGTTGCTGTTCCTTTGACATCCAAAAAGAGTGTGATGATACTTTATAGGCAAGGCCCCTTCTCCACACAATCTTTTTTCTGGGTCCCAAAATAACACTCTTCTCCTTTATCATTTCATCCCACCTTCATGAACAATCTTATCCACTTGTTGACGTAATTAGGATGGAATATAGAAAACAAGAGAGAGGCAGGAAAGAAGGAGAGAGATCAAGAAAGGCAACATAAAGAAAGGGTTTCCGAGCAAGGCAGGGTTTGGAGTAAATATCGTCCCCTCATCTCTGCAGTGCGATGCTGAGGGCTGCCTTTCTGTGCCGTCCTGCACCGAGTCCCGCTTCGGCGAACCTGATCAGCTGTCCAGTCGGGAGATCCATGATGCAAACAGCACCTCTGGCGCAGGCCTTTGGGAAGCCGCCTTTGGGATGGGCCCCCAGGCGGCTGCCGCGGTGGAGTGGGGCCTGTCGCCGTACCGAACCGACCCGCGTTTAATTCGAGAGCTCCAGCCGGATGTCGTTCTAACGCAGGTGCGCACTTTGATTTGAACAGTTTTAACATGAAAAGCTGTCTTTACCCCTCTTTCCTGAGTCGAGGTAATGACATTGTGATCGTCAATCAATGTGCAGGAGCATGTCCTTTATGTAGCTGCTTTTCAACGAACAGGGGGCGCGTCCTTTCTGACTTGACGTTGGGAAGGTCCGATTACATGAGGATGGTTAAGTACAGGCAGAAAGAAGTTGACAGCACCGTACAACGATGTCAGAAGAGTCCTTGCCTAGGAACAGACGACTTTGTCTCCTGTTTCGAGACCGGTGTGCTCGCTTTCTTGAAGCAGGGCTGTTGGAAGTAGTTGAATTGATCCATCATCCGCGACTCTCGCTCAAACTTGATACAGTCGTCTCATCTTTGATTCGCCCACCTTTGCTGCGTCTCAAAAATCTTCGAAAAGCTCGCGCACACCGATATGAAGACAGAATCGGAGAGAGTACCACACATTCTGCAGGTACAAACCGGCCACGGCGCGCTTGACCAATCGGAAGTCGGCGACCGGTTGTCCGAATGCGTCGGCAAGCCGGTCCGGATCGTCCACATGGACCCCCAAAACTTAGAGGACGTCTGGGGGGACTTTCTACAAGTGGCGAACGCTCTACACGAACCAGAGAAAGGGAGAGTCGCAGTGGAGCAGATGAAGGACAGAATCCGGTTAGTGCAGGGGTTAGCGAAAGGCCGGCAAAAGCGGCGGGTGCTGTGCTTGCAGTGGATGGACCCGTTGTTTGCGGCCGGCGCGTGGGTGCCGGAATTGTTGAGCCTGGCCGGGGGCGAGTCGGTTGCGGCTGAGGCAGGGGGCCCGTCAGTTGCCTTAACCGAGGAGTCGCTAACCGAAGTACGGCCAGAGGTAGTTATCTTTGCGATCTGCGGGTGCGATTTGAAACAGTCTGTGAAGGAGGTCACGAGCGCCGCGAAACGAGGGATCTTGGAGCACGTGGAAAGAGTCAAGGTCGGAAAGTTGGCGATGGCAGTAGTGAACGCAGCGAAATTGTTCTCGAGGCCGGGCCCGACGCTCGTCGAGTCGCTAGAGGTGATTGCAGAGGTGTTGTATCCGGAGAGCCAGCCTTTTGGTCACCGAGGAAAATTGTGGACGTCCTTGGAGCTTCTTCAGAGTACGTAGGTCTTGCCTTCATGAGCAATCGATTGGAAGCAGCTGCAGCGCGCGGTGCAACTAAGTGGCACGCATTCACATACAAGACGTCGGGAGTTACTCTCGAAAGTCCATTGTCGTGGCCTATTTTGCCAGGTAGAGGCAGCCTCGATTCCTGCACATACAAGCTTCCATAAAGACTCAACATAGACTTACAAGGAAATGCAACGCTAGATAGATCAACCACACAGATGCCGCCGCTTGGCACCATGAGTTAACTTCTGATCGCCATGGTAATCATTGAATTTTTTGAAATGCGGATTCCGATCGTTTGATGGCGGCCGGGCAGGTCGCGGACGGTCAGCAAGGCGTCCGTCAACTTCAGGCGGCTAGCAAACGTATGGGCAACGACGCTTCCGGTCGGATTCGCATGTCTGACCGTACTGCGGTACATGTGCCATGCT
Organism: Klebsormidium nitens; assembly: GCA_000708835.1. Taxonomy (NCBI): domain Eukaryota; kingdom Viridiplantae; phylum Streptophyta; class Klebsormidiophyceae; order Klebsormidiales; family Klebsormidiaceae; genus Klebsormidium; species Klebsormidium nitens. The sequence continues at coordinate 69,557 of DF237414.1, read as the reverse complement.
TAAAGGCCGTCATCCACATATGAGGATACATATCCCAATTCCCGCGTTGTACGTCATGGTATTCACGCCAGACGGTCATTCGCCACATGCATGAACCATGTTCAGGCAAACCGTCGCGCGCGGTCGCAACATAAGTCAGTATATACTCTGATCAATCTCCAAGAATTATGAACGTAGCACACGCAGATTAAGCTGCCGCGGGTAGGCTAGCCTGGCGTTCAAACTCAAAACATTAATTTCCGACCATGTATCAGTGCTATGGAAGCCTATGGCCCATATGGCTATGGCGTTTTGAAAAGATCGCTATAGAACATCATTCACCAAGCACTGGCGAAGCTTGACATTGCTCAACCTAATAGTCTGGTTCATGGTCGCCCAATGGTCACTCGTTCGAATCTGCAGATATGCTCATGATATGCAAGCAGCGGAATTGCGATCAGGAAGTCATGGGGGACGAAAAAGTTTGGTGCGACTCCAAACAGTTACTCGTCAGGATTTTGTGACAAGGTGCTGATCGTCCCTGATACGATAGTCCCTGCCATAAGAACTCCGATGGCCGGCTGAAATACAGTCCCCCATAAGGGTAACCACACGTCGAGGAGTTTCGTAGAGTCGAGCGCTTGCCTTTCAACAACTCCTGCGAATAGATACAAAACAAGGGTAAAAAAAGATTCGTCAGGTCGAGGACAAAGGCACCAAACATCACAGCATACTTTGTGCGCCACTGATATTGTCGTTCAGAAAACCGGATGGAGAAGAACGAGCCCTGATCACTGCTTCTAAGGTCGAAACTCGGAACAACATCAAGACAAAGCGTTTTGTGAAGCAGATGTCAGAGCAAAAAGGTTTGAAGCTCAGATCCTGACTCTGCAAGCAGTCCGATAGAGAGTGTCCTCGCTACCCATAGGAAAGCTTTCCTTTTAAGAATCCAGCATAGACCAGATGACTGTGGTGAACGAATCCAGTCGATCAGCGTTGGCTGATGAAAATTTGACTACAGTACTTTGCTTCGACCCCTCCCTTCTTAATATTTGCATGGCCTGCCAGTTCATAAGGTGTGATCGAACGTCTTCTCCTCAAAAAACAACAGTGATGAAAGCCATGCTCTGGGGCCGAAAACATGGTGGAAGGTAGGAGCAAGGTATGAGACGTAGAAGAATATGTATTCTCGTTGTTTACCTGCAATCAGCCAGAGCAAAACAAGGATGATGAAGAAGAAGTCGGCCACGAGAATGGTGTCTATGACGCTCTTTGTTGCGCGGGTTGCATTGTCGCTGAACTCCTTTGTTGCTGCAAAGAAACTCTTGGCCTCTTGAAACTCATCGCTGCTCAATCGGTCCTGCACAAGTGCAAGACTGGTGTTATGCAATGCAACATGTGACATTGAATTTGCCTTGATAGAGTCAACGAGCAAAAGGCCGTGGAGACTGAATTGAAGTGGACGACAATATTGTGACATGGTAAGGGTTCCAACACCAGACCATGCTTGGTACTCAGGTTAGGAACCAGAGCAACAATCTATATAGATCAGCAGAAGATCCCTGTACACATCCCTTCACTTGCTTTGGCCAAGAGGAAGAATCTGAACATGGCAAAGGAATCTACACAGGAAGCTTTGGCTACAAGTCTTGGTTTAGTAGGCCAACTTAGTAATCTGGCTTCATAATTTGAGCGCCAAGTCAGTAGGCCCCTGCCAAAAGCAAAACCTGTAGGCGTTAAGGAGCCAACCACAGCGATAGAGCAAATGCCAAATGCCTGTTGAGCAGATTGACAACTTCGTTGGTTTTGGGACAGACTCCTTCTAGGGTGGCGCACATGGTATTATGAATCAGCGGTGCACATGGCAAAGCCATTTTGAAAGTATAAAGTGCCTGCCAACGGAGCTTACCCCAGGACCATCACGCCCAGCCTTCAGTGCCCTGTCCTTATCCTCCAGGCCCCTTATTCTTTCCAAGTCCTGCTGTAATGCATCAGCACCAAAGCCACGGGCCTCAGAGACAGCCTCGCTCAACGTTCTCTTTGCACCTTTTGATGGAGAAGGATCTGCCGCTTCCAGAATCTTCTGCCGCCGCTGACTCTTTCTCTTCTCCTCCTGTCTCTTGAGGCGCTCCATGTCCCTTCGCAATTGTGCGGGGTCAAAGCTGCTTGAAGAATCATCAGCGTCGCAAAATACCACCCCTTTTCGCTGCTTCTTTTGCCGCAGGCCAACCACTGACGTCAACGGGGAAGGCCTCCACAATTGCTCAATTTGACTTCCTTTCCCTAATATGGTGCGGTTACTGAGCAAGGCCAAAGAAGTTCCCTTTGACTGTGCACACTGGCAGCATTCCGTTCTAGAATGCTGTTGGGAAGTTGACATGATGTGAGGTGCAGCAGCATTCGCTTGGCTTGTCTGGAGCACTGCGATGGACGGTGTAAAAGCTAACCCAGAGGACTGGCAAGTTTGAAGTAGAGCCGCCATGACTGAAGCTCACACTCACGCCCTGTAAATTTCTCGCACCAGTTGTACATAAGCTGTGAGGGCGCCTGTCAACAAGAGCTTAACAAAATAAAGGAAAAACTCCTGGCGCCCTTCGAAGTTTGAAGGCTTCTTGACGAGAAAGTACCCAGACTCTAGAGCTGAGCAGAGCAGGAACAGCCAGGCGGTTACCGAGTGGTTTAGCATATGGGTCTCGCTAACCGTTGACCCGTATATTACCAGCGCGGCCGCGTGACCTCCACGTAAAGCGCGGCCCGGCCGCCCTGTGGGAAGGTGGTCGTGCACTGAGGTGCATGGTGCAATGCAGATCATCAGTGTCCCGCGACTGGCCTGGCCATTGTCCTTTCAACGGTCAGGCTTGATCGATCTAAGCAAATATCGAATTGCTTGGTGCGAGTGGAGAAGGTACAATCGTTTGGAATTATACATGTGGATGCTGCTTCGCGTGATGCAACTGACATGAAGACTCGAATGGCCAATCATGTCTTGGTGCATTGAAACTGGACGTACGCGATCTTGCACATGTGCTAGGCGGCTCGGATGTCGATTCCCGGTCAGTAAACGAGTAGCAAGCTTGTATATGTTGCAAGATTGAAACTTGCCATCATTAACCATGAAACAACAAACCAGGTACGTGGATCAGTCAACAAATGTATCTGAACTTCAGCTCAAGTCGACCAAAAAGCGTTGTAGATTTCACATATTTCTTCTTTGAAAGCTCGTCAAGCTGCTGAGAAGGGTAGCCGCCATTGAAACCACTCCAATCGCTTGAAAGTGCAATCACAGCACATTCGCAAAGTGTCCATTGCATGACATCACGACCGCCAACCGCTTAGCACCGCCCGCCAAGGAAAATCTCAATCTCGCTTGCTCAAGCTAATATCCTCAATCCTGGTTCCGCTCGCCGCCCGAGCACGTGCTGACCGGCCGTGAAGTCAACCATTCCCGGCAGCGTATGCTGCTGACACCTGGACGGCCGCTTGTCGCCCTGGAATCCGTGGGTCACCGCTTCCTTGCAGAGCGGTTGGTTGCACTTTGGCAGCGACCGGATATTGATCATTCCGGGCTGCGCGTGTCGCTTGCAGAACGACGGGCGCTTGTCGCCCAAAAAGGCGTGCGAGAAGCGCTTCTTGCAGCCGGGGGCGAGGCACAGCTGGTGGGCGCCGGTGCGGACCATGCCCTGCGGATGGGTAGGATGGATAAGAACGGGGACGGTTTCGATCCAGAAATAGGTACGCTGGTGGGCCCGGCAACAGAACTTCGGAACCGTTTATTGACGGAGCAGCCCCCAGCTTCATCTCTCCAGACCGTTAAGCCCTCCAGAACCCCTCGTGCGGAGGGGTTCGCAATCATTGCCCGCTGCCAACCGCCGATGCGGACGCCAGAGTTTCCGGCGAAGTCTGCGGGTCATAGACTGAGGGTAATGATTCCGGTAACGGATTGCGTACGGCTATGTGGCAAAGGCGAAGTGCGCAGGGCTGGAAGGTGATGTCAAAAACAGTAAACGCCAATCGTCCGTCATGAAAAAGGTTCACTGGTGAAAATTCTGGTGAAGTGAAGACTTTGAGCGCCAATCGTGAGGAAAGGTTAAGGGTGTAGATGACGAATTTTCGAATACTTGGAGCTACCGTGAAGACCAGTCGGTTACCGCTTACGATTCGCGACTGTTTCTTGTACACGATCCGAGACAACCGGTCACTTAGACCACCGCACCTACTTGGCTGCGGAACGACAGAAAGCGGCAACAGCTTTAAAACGACACATCTCAAGAAGCCATTTCAAAAATCGTACGTCAAGCAAGCCATCGTCACACCAAGGAGCAGCAGTAGCCTTACGGGCTGCTTGTGCGTGTGGCATGCGATGGCCGTCTTTTGGTCCTCCCAACCCAGGGTGGCGACCTTTTCGCACCCCTCGGCTTTGCAGAACCGGGCGTTGTTCCTGCAGGGAGACCATCACCAGCCAGATCAGGCACAGATTTGTTTCTGCCAAAACGTCAAGATGTTGAATAACGGTTAAGTGCCCGGGTGACAAGTCTGCACCCTCTCATGCCACGAAAGTTCAACTAATCTCTATCAATACAATGTTGTTCGGACATTCGTGAAGCTAGGCCCGATATACGGGAAAGTTCTGGAGAAGTTAGCAGAGTCGCCAAACAAGCACGCGGCTTTGGCGGCTCAACCGGTTTCCTCTAGGCATGATGCGAAGTCGCAAAACGACTCTTCTCGCTACACATCCTGTCGCTTTGACAAACGCATCTCGTTCACTGATGGTCTCTGCCTGTATCTGCCAGGCCTTCAGAGTGTCAATCCTGATTTCTGCATTCTACTTGGGTGGAAAGGAAACACGTCCGCAGCAAGGAAGTGGGCGTATAAAAAGAGAAAGCGGAGAGGAGCCGAGGACACTCACGCGGCGTTGATCATGCCTGGCTCCGCGTGCCGCGTGCAGTGGGTAACCCTTTTCCCGGGGAACCGGCAGTGCGCCCGCTTCTGCGAAGGAACAGTGAATGGTCACTACATCGACACCCGCGTTCCAAGCAAGGGGCTAATCCACAGTGCAGGACTTGGTTGCCGAACCTGGAAAAGGCTCCAGAACTGAGTCGCTGGATGGCGACTTTGTCAACGAGCGGTTCTTCGAAACCCGTAACAACGGAGTCTGAAAAGGTTCTGGAAAAGGTTGCAGGGAAGTGGCCAGTCAAGGGGACTGTTTAAGTCGAGGCTTTGCGCTTTCGACGGTCGACCTGGCACTCGCTTCAGTTTCCACCACCTTTTGCGGCTCACAGAATAAACCAGCCCAGCTTCTCGCAACGTGATAACCCCAAAGCAGGACTCATGCCACCCGCCGTGCAGAATCCAAGCGGCATGCCTCATGCGTATGCACCCAATACATACGAGGTTAGCAACCAGACCAGCATCATAGAGTCCGAGAAACCTGGTCTTGCTATTCAACAAAGAGGATGAAAAGCTGTCTCGCAATCCTTCAGGTCCAAAAAGCATCCCAAATTCCGACTGCATAAGCCAAAGTAAAGCTTCTCAAGATCAGTGCATTCATTTCCAGACTTGCTTGCACCAGAGCGTGCGTCACCCACCTCGCAACCCTCGACGTGGCACCTCTTGTCCGTGAGCATCCCGGGCAGCTTGTGCGCCACGCAGCGCGCGCGCCGGATGCTCCCGGGGCCGGTCGGGTAGCCGAACGTCGCGTACTTGGAGCAGCCATCGAAGCGGCACCTGTTCTTTATGCGCTCGGTCTCCGGATTGGCTGCAAATCGAGAGTGGGCAGCATTTAGGCATGGCGGATATGGAAACCCGTTAGTTCTCCTGCTGGTTTTCTTCCTTACCAAGATATTTGATGTATGTTCCAACAAGTTCCATCTTTTCATCGGGTCACAGTAGCGGGAGACTTCAGCAGGTTCGACTCATTCCTTATTGCTTTCTGAAAAGTCCGTTCAATGTCAAACAATCTGACGGCCTGCACTGAGGTGGACCAATTTCGACGACATACCGCGAGCACTGTTTGATGTGGCACTTATGTGGGCCTTTCATCACAAGGAAAGAGTCAGGGATCAGTGTCGTCTGCTCTCAGTCCCTGTGCAGAAATGACCAACTGCCTCGATCCAGAATTGCAATAATAGCTGAAGCAAAGACTCGGACTTTGTTAGAGCGATCGAGATTCTGGTTGCCATCAAGCCCATACGACGACAGCCTAAAAACTGGCTTTTTTGAAATGGGCAATGGAGTACTCACGTGCCCTTCGTGGCTTTGGCGGCGGCCGCTCCTCCGCCGGCTTTCTCGTCCCGTCCGGATTGAAGTACCGCGAATCTGGCTTTCGCACCCTCTTTCTCTTGGCCTTCTCCGCTCCGACTCCGGTCCTAGCACCCACCCGAATTTCAGTACCCTCCCCTCCAGCCGCCCCTCCAGGCACCCCCCCTCCTGACGTTCCTGCTACGTTATCCCCTCCCGTTGTCCCCGTCGCTCTAGTTGCCACCTCTCCCGACGCCTCAGTAGACACCCCGGTTCCTAGCTCGCCTGAAGTCCCTTCCCCGGCGACCTTCTTCTTCCTCTTCCTCGGAGCGGGGTCGCCGGTCTCTGCAGCGCTCTTTCGTTTCCGTGGCGCCCTTTTCTTGGCCGGCTCGGGCGCCTGCCCCGCGACCGCATTTTCCTCCAAGCCCATATTTGTTTGTTCGCTGGGTCGGTTAGGCTGTCTTGACTGTCCCAGTCCAAGGCCAAGACCCTGCAACCCCACCGGAATGCCAAGCCCGGGCGCTATCCTCGGGTCCACAAATGGCGGCTCGACAGCTGGCGCGATCGCTCCGACAGGTGTACTGGCCGCTTCAGTTGCGCTGGCAGACCCGAGACCCGTGGCTTGGGTTCCCGCATCCGTCAGAACTGCAGGAATGAGTTCACTTGGGAAGTAAGCGCGTCTAACAGTCGCCCCAACAGCTGAACTTGGCGCCGCCACCCCTGCCCCAGGCATTCCGACAGCTTCCGTTGGTAGCAGGGATCGAGCCCCTTGGTTGCCAACGGATCGGAAGGCGATACCGCTGGTCGCCTCTGGCCCACCCACACCAACACTTCGGTGCGCGACCAAAGCTCCACGTTCTTTTGGAGGAACTCCCGGACTCCCATCTAGTTGCTCAACCCCGCTAGCCGTCCGAAAACTTCCGTTACTCTCTCTCGCTTCCCCACTGGACCGTCCAAGCTCTACGCTCTGCTCCCCTTCTACGTATCCCTCCTCGCCCTGCCTGACGTAGTCCGTTTTCCTGGGAGCCGGTGCGGTTGGCTTCTTCGCCGGCTGCTTCCCCCCCTTATACGTCATCAGCAGCTTCCGCCTATGCCGAGCCGCACTCTTGAACACCCCGCTCTGCAACAGACCCTCCAGAGCGGCCGCCCGGTCGGCAGTAACCCCACCCAACCCCGCAGGGTTATCAGTAACCGGAGCTTGGTTGTTGAGATGTGGGTCGACGGGGTTAGCTGCAGGGTTAGGGGAAACCCGGGCAGGACCAGCGGGCGTGACCACATTGTGAGGCACCGACTCTCGCCCGGAACCCGCCTGCGGTCTACTTGGTGCAGCCAACCCTTTCGAAGCCTGGTCAGGCCTCTCTACTTCGACCCGACTTTGCAATGTGCGAGGCCCAGTGATCGTTTCGATTGGCAAAGGACCGTCAGGACGGGGGGCGACGGCGACATTCGGCAAACGGGGCACACTGACAACGGGGAGTTGTGGGACCGTCCTTTCAACCCGGGTTTCGCGGGCAGTCGTTTCTAAAGGGGCCCTGATCCCTGAGAGAGGCACAGAAGCGGACGCTTCGCATACCGAGGGCACTGACGAAGCCCGAGCAGCTTCGGTGCTTCTCGCTACGGAAGACGTAGCTGCGGCGGGCCTGTTCGGGGTGACTGCAGGAGCGTTTTCCACGGCCCCGAACGGTATGACCGGTAAGACCCGACCCGGGGGAAGGTTCAAATCCGCGAGAGGAGGGTTTGCAAGTTGATCTTCTGATCTCACAGGGTCGCTCCCACCATTTCCGGTTGCTGTGAATTCCTCCGAATGCATCTCGACTTCGTTCTCTCGCTGTCCCCGCTCAGTGCTGGGCCTCGGCGGCCCCACATTGTGCTGCCCGTCCCGCTTGGCCCCGACCTCTCGGTACGCCGCAGCTTCTTCGGCTTCGGCGCCGCTCAAGCCCCCGTTCAGGATCTCCGCCAACATTTCTTCGTCGTCAGAAAGCACCCCCGTTCCGTCTACGCCCCCATCCTGCTCCTCAGGTGGGCCCCCCCTTGGCGCCTGCGTATCAGCCCCCCTGTCGAACTGCGCCTCCTGCGTCCCGCTCACATGCGCACCCGACCTGTCAAATCTCACGGCCTCTGCCGCACGATTCGCAATCGATCGGTCCAACTCTGCCCCTCTCGATCCCCCTTCTCCCCTTGCCGGACCTTCGTCCCTGACAGACCTTCCTTCCTCTGTAAAGTTAGCAGCTTGCGAAACCCCCCCATTGTTCCCTCGCGGAGCACTCGCCAGCCCCGCACCCCCTGACTCCGTCCCGCCATCCGTGATCTGCAGGGGTGGAGCTTCCCCGAGGGCGGGTACCGCTGCGAGGGTCGCCTCGAGCTCTGCAATCCGTTTCTTGAGCGCCTCCTCCTTCGCCTGGAACTCACGAAACTGGCGCATCACCTGCTTCTGCGCCATCTTGTCTGCCTCGACGAGCGCCTTGCGATACATGGTCTGCTGCGCGACGTTTGCGGCCTGCAGCAATCGAGTTGAGCTCCGTTCTGCCCCTAAAAATAGCCTCGAGACTTCCCTCATTGTTTCTCCCTGTCAGGAATCTCCCTTTTTCTCTGTCCAATTCATTGAGATCCTTTCCAACGAAATATTTCTTGTGTTATGCGATGGTGCGAATCATATTCAAAGGGCTATTCAGACACAGGAGGGTGAGGAGCTTTCCACAGTTCAAGTCGTCTCTCATTCATTGCAGCCAACAGACGACCAATCTCCAATTCAGAAGCCCCGATCGACAGGTCTCACCTAGGCAGCTGCACATTCCCTTTGTTGCTCAACAAACCTGTATACCTCTCCCTTTGTTGCTTTCTCTTCGTTCACTTCCTCAACATCGAAAATCTTGGCAAAGAGAGTGTGCACAACAGCCCCCACCTTGAGCTCCTCGTTTTCCTTCTCAAGGACGTGCATTCGCGCAGACAGGCGCAGCAGCATCGTAGACTCGTCTGGAGGCTGATCAGCCTCGTCCGTGAGGCCCAGGGCACGCCCCTCCGCCCTGAGTTGTTCAAGGAAGTTTGGGTCCCCGTTGACCTTCTCTTCATAGAGTGCCATCTGCCTGCTCAAGGAAACAGGGTACAGTCAATGGGCACAGCTGTCTCAACCATGTGGAAGTGCTTCAGAGGAGCTCAGTCCAAGGGGATACTTAAAAGAGCTCCTCTAAGGGGATACTTGAAGCTAAGGGTACAAAGCAAAGGCCAGGATCTCGATTTTACTAAGAAGTCCAAGCGTGACTGTGACGCCCAAGGTGATACTTGATTGCATTCAAAGTCAACCTCATTTCCAGTTGGCGGCAGAGAGATGCTGATTGTAGGCAATCAGAACAAGGCGTTCGCCTGAACATTGAGCTTGCAAAATGGATGCATACAGAAGAGCGAAGGTTCCAATTGAGTTGCACAGTCAATTTCCAAAAAGTCTCCGCGATCTGACCCCCAACGAAGGAAGAGGGAACGAAAGGGCATTTTACAGCAGTCTGAGCGGTAGTTTATTCTGGTTATTGTAAGCCACAAAAATGGTTAGTGGGGCTGAATCGGAACAAGGCCTACCTGTTCCACTCTGCGAGAAGTCTCTCATCCCCAGGGAGCCTCGCCCAATCGTGCGTGTTGATGTCCATTCCATTGGCATCCAGGAAGGCAACTGCTTCCGTGTGGGAACTCTGGCGGACGTACTTGCCATAAGGATACCCCTTGATCTGATTCTCCGCTCCATAGGGGCCTACAGACACAACAGGCTTCAGGAAGAGCAAGGAGGAAAATGGCCAATACTAGTAACGGAGCGATTGAAAGATGTAGATAAGCAATCAACTTAACCGAAAGCCTGAGTGGGGGCATCGCAACACAGGCACTCTCAATGGATGCCAGGTGCAGGCTTAGAGCGGGCCGGATTACGCTAGATTAAACAAGACTCTGAACTCATCCAGCTTCTATTATGCATAGACCTTAACCATGTGTAGGTTACAATGTGGACTTCAAGACAAAGCAGACACCATCGAGCTCCCAGAACAAAACAATGACAGAGATACGAAGCTGTTTCCTGAAAATAAGAAGGGGAACAAAGAGGAAACGCACCGTTAAGCAGAGCATACAAACCAGGGACTTTCCCTCTGACCACCACCCACGGCCTGCTTGGGTGCCGCCAGTAGGACTTGCCATTGACATTCGTAGTCCCCTTGTACACCCTGGTTTCTGCGGCAGAAGATGCCTTGGGCGGCATTTTTCAGCTTCTTGTCTTAGACAACACCGATTTTATTATGGAGCCCAGCGCTTTGGCACATTTGCCTCCGACCATGTATGGCCCCAAGCAGGAAGTTCATAGCCAATGTATGAGCACTGGCCTTCCATCAAACTTTAGGTTCAAACAGGTTCAACTCTCAAAAAGTCTAAGGTTTCTAGGCAAAGCACAGGTCTGCTCAAGATTCCCTCTCAACTCTGCTGCTTTTCAGGTTTAACCTAGGTAGCTTGCAGCGCTTTTTCCCAAGTAGGTTTGTATAAGCAAAATTGGGGATATACAAACATCCAATAAGAAGGCGGGCTGCCTGACCAAGTTTCGCGCCAAATAAGCCTTCATGTCGGATTTTCATGTAATACTTTTAACAACCTTGCAACTTCTTTATATATTTGCTGATTTGGACTTCGCTTATGTGATTCTTTTGACAGCCTTTTGTTCTGAAAACTCAGAAGCAAGCTGCTCCAACTTCAAGCCAGGGAGTCAGCATGCAACATCTGCTGGGCTCTGTGTCGATAAACAGCATGCAGGCGCCTGCATTCGAGACCTCAAGTTGATTGCCTTGTTGCAGTGCTGATTTGAATCTGCTGCCTTCAACCAGAGGGTGCACTGAAAATAGAGCTCCCCCGCTGTCATCATGGGCGGCGACACTCTGCACGCACAATTCTACCTTGAGGAGAGCCCGAGCAGCTTTGTCCTGAAAGCTGCAAACGGATCCCCATCACAGGCGCTGATTGTGGATAGGAAGACTGGAGATGTGTCAACAAAGAGTGAGTTTCTACGGGCAATTTCCTTCTGCAGCGTGACGATCTAATGAGGGACGCTTACGTTTGAAGACACCCAATCAAACCATGAAGCTCATCAGCTCAGCTCATGCCTCAATCGAGTGCCTTCTTCAGCCTAGCTTTGATTCACACTCTGAGTGTTACTGCCAATTGTAACGCTTGATTGCAGGTGTACCTGCTGAGCCTCTGCAGGGAGAGAAGGTGTATGGTGTCGTTGGCATGATCAAGTTGATTGCAGGTCAGTCCCCCAATGCATCTCATGACACCAAGTAACTATAAAAAGCTGATCAACCTCATTTTAAGTGCAATCCAAGGTGCATGCCCTTATTGGTCTTTCTGACTCGTAGTATCTTAAGAGTCCAAGGAAACCTCGGCTTGAGATTTGCTGGCCTTCACCACCACTTGTAGACCTCCGCACTCTGCAATGTCAACAAGGGATAGTTGCTTGTCTGCAGGAACGTACGTTATTGTGATCACAAACAGGGAGCTTGTTGCAACACTGCGCGGGCAGCCGGTGTACCAAATCACAGGCACACGGATCCTGCAGTGCTCTTCTTCCAGCGATCAGCTGTCCTCTTCACAAGTGAGTGACCATTCCAGAGCATTCCTCGGTTTGAATAGTGCATAGTCACTGATTCAATCCATTTTTCAGCTTGGAAAACTTTGCATGTTCAGTAAAGGCAGCTCAATCTATAAGCTTAGCTTCTTGTATTGGAGTTGATAGGCAGCTTATGCCAAAGTCCTCTGTGTCCAGAAACACGACGAAGAAGTCTACTTGACTCTGCTCCGACACGCTTTGGCGGCGCCAGGCCTGTACTTTTCGCCCCAGGGAGATATCACACTAAAGTAAGACAGTACGCCTTGCATGCTGGCCTATGCGCAGCCAGTTTCCTTGACTGATTCATTCCGAAATGCAATGTTGCCCTCATGAGGCCTGTGGCGCATTACTGGTCTGAAGCTGCTGTGGATTTTGCCGGGTGATTGAAGCAAGTGTAAGAGTAGTCCTCTTATCTGACCTGGATCTTTTGGCTGTTGCTGCAGCCAACAGAGCTTTGCCACGCTTGACAAGGAAGACCTCGCAAAGCCGGAGTATGAGCGAGTGAGATCCTTTGGCTGGTCCTTACGGTCAATATTACCAGTATATTTTATGTTTCCTGTTCCAGTAACATGTTTGTTCACCCTCTTTGCGGGCTTAACCGTCTTGCAAATACTTGCTAAAACAAATATTGGATCGGAAGGTGAAAGCTCATGCTTTGTCAATAACTTTGTCAGTGAACATTCGCACTGGAGTTGAGGAAGAGTTCCGATTCCTTGGCCGAACGAGTGAGTTTGATATGAAAGAGTTCTTGCCTGAATACGAAAGCTCTGGATAGGCTTCAAAAAAACATTTCACACCGTCAGTACAACCTGTTGCTTTTGCATGAACATTTGAAGTGCAGGATGTCTTTTGGAAGGCCCTCTGAACAATGGGGTTCCTTGGAGACATCCGGAATTCATCCGGAATGCAAACGCAAACTTTTCTTCCGCGTCCGTACAGGCGGAGCCGCGCTTCTTCTGGAACCGCTACCTTGTCGAACCTCTCATCAAGAAACGGGTGAGTGCGGTTAACTGGACTTTCTTTCTTCTGCATTCCACGTGTGTTCTAACTCTCGCCGACGTCGTCCTATTTGTTTCGACTTGGCACCGGCAAGTCTTGCCAGATAAAGAAAGCAGATTGATCATGTCTGGGCGAGGTCTGCATAAACATATCACTGAGCGTAAATCCGGAAGACTAGGTTTGCCTGACGTTCCTGTTGCCGTCTTTTAAATCATGGATTTTCAACAATTCCACTGACTCCCCTTCTGCAGTTGGACCCGTTCATCATCCCCATCATGCAAGGTAGCGTGCAGACCCTGAAAGCGCAGGGCATCAAGAACAAGGCGCTCGATCTCACCCTGATAGCAAGGAGGAGCTCGGACCGGATTGGCACTCGCATGTGGAGGCGAGGGGCAGACAAGGCCGGGAACGTGGCCAACTTCGTGGAGACGGAGCAGCTCGTCTTGACTGCGAACCACGTTGCGTCATACATCCAGGTAGGCAGGGAGACGATGCTCCCAAAGCCGTCGTTTCGACTTAGTAGCAAAGATGCCGGTATGTTGTTAACCTCCCATTTTGGAGAGGAACCGACTGATTCCTTTGGCTCGACTTAGGGTCACATGCTTCGGCAAGGGACGAGTGAGTCAATGGAACCAGGCAACAATTCTCAAAGGGGACGGGTCTGCGAGTAAGAAAGAGTTGGGGTTGCTTGCAGCTTCAGCCAGGGCATCTAGAAGCTGTGAGATTGCGGCACGTTGTTATCGATCAAAACGGATATAATTAGGCGAAGTTGTAGGAATTGCATCTTCAACGGGTTTTCCGACGTCCTGAGGTTCCCGCACGTTTTGTTGTTTGCCAAGACATCATTGAGGGTGAAGCTGATCCAGCGTCTCTGATTTTTTGATGCAGGTCCGGGGCTCAATCCCTATCTTCTGGGACCAGGTGGTGGACCTGAAATGGAAGCCGAAGATCAGAACGGTGGAGACCAGTACCAGCGTAAGTTACCTATCTTCTATACAGATCCTGTGTTTCCACTTTTGCGAGCTCTCACTGAGCCGAGGAGTTGCCCTACTATTTGCAAGTCAGGCCCGGTCACTTTCGGTCGCTGACATGATTCTGACTCTGATTGCAGACCTGAGGGCACTTCGCGATTCGATGAAAGCCCGGCTTAGTCTGGCAATTGGCCGATCAAACAAAGTCAAGGAAGCTATTATTTAATCATATCGTCGGCACCGGCGAACTTGCTTTGCGAGGTCTTTTACCTTCGCTCTGTTTCCGCATCTAAAGTGGAGATACTTACGTAAACTTGAAGCAGGAGTTCGAAACTGCTCATGTCTAGTATCTTCCAGAGGACCACAGGCCTTTTTCGAACCTGGTCACACACTCAGCTTACATATCGTCCTATTACCATATGTAATACCGGCAAGTCGGCTGACTTTTTGTACCTCTTGTTTCAGATGTCTGTCGCCAAGCAGCACTTCGAGAAGTTGAGCAAGGCGTACGGCGGCATCGTGGCCGTTGATCTGGTCAACCAGGCAAGTTTCCAAACCCGACTCCGCTGGTCTAAAACATGCGCTGCTTTCAACCAATCTCCAAGCACGGGTTTCCGAAGAACAACGTGCCACCTGTTCGCGTGAGTATGGTTGATACCAAAGGGGCCTACTCCGAACTTACTTTTCGGCGCCTAAAAGGTGCCAGATTGGCCCCATTGTCGCAACAAGTTTGCCTACGTGGTCTCAATACTGGCGACCAGTAACGTGCGCAGCGGGCTTTGTAGTTGCTGAACGTCATACATCAAAGAATTCTTACGTTGATTGATAAGTAGCCTGTGGAGCTTGGGACGTCGGGAACAGTGGTCGCCTTTCTACCCGATTATACGTTTCAATCAGCGTAAAAGTCGCGATGCCGTGCAATCAGATCGTTTGTCAACTTTTGGGTAACCCCACCTTCTTCGTTTGCAGAAAGGCGGGGAGGCGGTTCTCGGTTCTGCCTACAAGAAGGAGATGGCGGTCATCAGCGAAACAAATGCTGCCGTCTCGTGAGTGCAAATTTTTGGAAGCTCCGTGTTGGAGCGAGAAACCCCTGAGAAGTTCTGCTTGTCTCTTAGCTGGCTCCCGCCCTTCTTTGTCTTCATGGATGACTCGGCTCCCTAGCTTCTTATATTGCAAGAAAGGGGCCTGTTGAGCTTTTTCGAAGGCCACCCTAGCCGGCTGGCGTTAAGGTTGTAGCCAATTTCCAGTCTCGTTCTTGAAGCTTTTCCAAATTTCGTCACGAGCAGATTCTCACGAGTTGTGACATTTTGATTGGTTTACAGACTTAAGAGGCGGATCGTCTTAGTTTGAGAGGCTTCTGTGGGCCGTCCTGAGTCTCGAAGCAGCTTAAGTCGGTCCAATATAGGTCCGCAATATTTTCCTTGGCCGGCTCTCTTGTGTGCTTCAGTACTTTCAATGTAGGCATAGCCCGACGGGAAGGTACTGAACTTTACATTCTAAACTCAATGAGTTTGGATTCTTCTTGCAGGTATTGGCCGTTTGACTTCCACAAGGAGTGCGGCCGCATGCACTTTGAGAAGGTCAACATTCTGTGGGCCAAGATCCGGGACGCCGTCGAGGGCGAGCACAAGTGAGTTGGACGGATGAAGAGGCCCTGCTCTGCGAGAGACCAGCTTCTCAGCGTTAGACGTTTGCATGATTTGTGGGGGGGATTCCGACGCTGGAGGGCTGAACAGGGCCTGCTCTGTGAAGGCCTAGCTTCTTACCTGGTCATTTGTAAGTTTTGTAAGATCCCCGGTAGTCCAACGTGGAAAGAGTCCTCTTATTCCAACGTGGAACAACGAAAGCACGTCACTTCGAAATCGACCCTCTGTAGCAAAAGCCACTGCTTTTTACCCTATCCAAGGACAACAGTTGCTCAATGTTCTGATTGCCAGGTTTTTTTTGCGACATTTGCATGCAGCAGATTATTGAGCCAACATCAGATCGTGCATCCGTGTGCCCGTCACCTCTATCCTCTTGGTGAAGTTGCCATTTACCTAGCGCAGTGCGTACTTCAATGCAAAGTCGTTCAATCGGAACGAAGATTGACAGCGCGGCTTGCAATTGCAGGTACTTCCTGGCCCGCGACAACGGCGAGGTGCTCCAGCTGCAGAAGGGCGTCGTCAGGACCAACTGCATCGACTGCCTGGACAGAACCAACGTGTTCCAGGTAAGCAAGTCTGATACCACTGCTGATTTGCGCCGGGCCTGAGGCGAATAGTGGCTGAGAGTTTCTCACCAGTGGGTGACAGCCTGTTATGCGTCGCTAGAGTTGACGGTTGTCATTCGCCTTTACAAGTCAGCTTCTCGGATTGTAGGAGTATCAATTCGTCTGTTGCCAGTCCGTATTAAAATACAGTTATTTTATAGGAACGCGCTTGTAAGTGATAGCATTCCATACTCTGTTGTGTGTCTCTTTGCGGCGAGCT
Source organism: Klebsormidium nitens (assembly GCA_000708835.1). Classification (NCBI taxonomy): domain Eukaryota; kingdom Viridiplantae; phylum Streptophyta; class Klebsormidiophyceae; order Klebsormidiales; family Klebsormidiaceae; genus Klebsormidium; species Klebsormidium nitens. The sequence goes on along the minus strand of DF237414.1, from coordinate 53,268 downwards.
TTCGTCGAGCTGGGTCCTAACAATGACCACAAAGGCCGTTAATGCCATTAGCTGCGGGGCTGCGAGCCAGCCTCTGACGGTATCCATGTCACGTGCACCTCAGATTGCTTAGAACACTCACACCTCTTAATACTCAAACTCCAGGATCCGATTCGCCGGCACTAGCTGGGCAAAGCCGTTTTGCTTCTTCTTTTTCAAAAATTCGATTTTGTTGCACAGAGCGTCCTGGCTAGGAAGGCGTTGGAAGCGCAGCTGTTCCGACTGGGCGTCTTCAGCGAGAGCGAGATCGTGGCGGCTCATCCCACGTTTGACGTGCAGTACAAGATCCGTGAGTGATGACTGTTGAGCACCCTTGTCGATCTCGTCGCTGCTGTCGCTGTTTGCCTTCTCGTCATGGCTTCTGTTAGTTACATGCGTGTCGTACGTCTTAGCTTGTCTGGCGGATGGTGTTTCGAGTCACTCTGGAAAAACCACTCCGGACGTCCGCTCAGAGCCGGCCGTATTACATTTGGCTCGCTCATTCACGGCTACCAGAAGGGGAGACGCAGAACATACTCGTTTCTTTGTAAGGTCTCTCATAAGCAAGAGTGCGAGACCCTTACCATGTGCCGGCGAACGTTTGCTCGTCGAAGTTGTCTGTTTTCGGGAGCTTTACGGCCCCAAATGTCTGCGCTCCTAAGTGCTCCTAAATTTCGTGTGGCGGACATCTACCGCCCAGGTATGATCATCCTGTAGTCTCCTTGTATCGCCTGATTTGATATGCGCTTTCTCATGATTTCGCACATCCGTACATCTGATCTGTTTCTTTATCTTATGATGCAGTTTGGGCAGACCATGGGGATGCAATCAGCCTGCAGTACGCCGGGACAGGCGCCTTGAAGGGCGACTTCGTGAGGTAAGATTGCTTCCGTGCTGATTAGGTGACAGCGGTTGCTAGGGTTCAATCAGCTGGGAAGGTAGCAGTCCTAGCATTTCAACAGGGGAACGCTTCATGCTAACAGACGCACTTGAAGAACCGCGCAAAAGACGAACGAAGCGCAGAAACGGAGCAGCAAAGATTCAAAGAGGTCGGATGTTCTTCGTCTCACAAGCCCTCTTAGGGTCTATGCATCGTATCATTTTGCCGCCATCCATTCCTGTCGGGTTGGCAGAAACGTAAGCATCCGCATTTTGAGTGCAGGTACGGAACCCGTAGCTTCCGGGGGCTGCTCCAGGACGGTGTGAATGCGCTCACGCGGTACTACTACAACAACTTCACTGACGGCCACCGACAGGTACGGTCACATCGTCAGAACCACATTCTAACCAGCGTTCTGGAATTTACTGCTTTGCTGGCGGCGTTCAGAGCTGAAAAGGCGTCAAGCTTACAACAAAGTCTGCGTATCATCCTGTTTTTGCTAGACACATGACAGACGAAGAAGACTTGGTCCGAATCAAATACTCGTTGAGCCTTTCGTGCGGCAGTCAAGATTTGTTCCAATTCTCTCCTACCTCTAATCTGGTATCGTTCTTGTACTCCTGTTGATTTAGGCAGAATGTCTCTGCGATCTGGTTTTCCCCCACTTCCTCTTTAAGTTCGTGACCTCTTGTCTCAACAGGACGCCTTGGACCTGGTGACTGGGCACTACACCGTGACGGACGACTCCCCTCCTCTGAGAGGCGGAAACTTGACAGTGGTAAGCGCTCCCACACACGCCGAACGTCGCTTTGGTCGTACTTCATGTCCGACAATGGGAATTCAGCTTGATAGGCAGCCCCTCTGGTGCTGGACGGTGCTGGACGTATCGCGGGAGTAACTCTTGAGCTCCATTATTGGCTTCACGCTGTCCATGTCTGTTGAATGCTTGGTCATACATTCCTGGCCCCTCTTGTAGCCGACTACACCCTACATATCTTCCTTAAAAACCTTTGAGAAACTTTTGAACCTCAGTTTGTGGAACTTTTCCCTCCCTGCAGTGGACGCCCCTCGTGCTGACGGGCCTCATCGCGACCGCAACTCTGGCCATCTGGAATGCCACACGAGGTACGTCTTAAGCTCTTTCGACCGGTCATGAGCTCCTGTGAGCCGTTGTGAATTCTCGTGAGCGAGACGTTCTGCCGAGCGCTCATTGTGCATTCACTTCATGATTTGGTTTCAGACTCCGTTTGTGTTGGAGCTCACTCTCAACCAGACTCTCGTCCATTCCATTGATATTTGTCTTCTTTGATCTCAATCATGAGAAATACAAGCACCGATTGCCTCTGGCACACAGCGAAGTTGGAAGGACGTTGGCAAAAGTCTTTGCGAAACAAGCTTCCGGGTGTTTTTGGTCGGAGAAAACCAGGGAATCCTCCTGACTTTGCCGCTTTGATTGGTGCAGGCATCACAAACTTGAACGTGCAGTACTTTGCTTGGGCCTTCTTGTACATTGGTTTCGCATATTTCACCTTCTCCTTCATCAAGAGGCACGGCCAACAGCTGTGCGACCGACCCCGGCTTTGCAACCTCAGATGATTCGACTGAAACTTTTGGCAGGAGAGTGCTGCCTATCAACCATACATACATTCAAGAAAGGAAACGGTTAAATAGAAGAGAGGACTTTTTTTGGTAAACACCTTTTCTGACATTCAACACAATGTTGGCAACATGCAACGTGGATGCTGCGACGTGTACCGGTACCGATGTGTAATCAATGCGTACATTGATGGCGGCTAGTGACCTGGCCGAAATGGGTTGCGCGTGCCGAGCTGAGTGCATGTCTGATGGCGGCGCATATCTGCATAACCTTATTTTGCCCGCAGAATTCGGCTTTACAGGCATGAAATTCACTATGAACTTTAGCTTGCAACTCAGTGCATGACGGATCGCCGGGCTGAATCTAGTACGCACGAGCTTTGAGGTTCAACAATCCACCACCCGCGGTATAAATACTCCTGGGTGTCAGGATTGCCAAAGTCAAGTTTCGGAACTTGAAATTTCGCGATGGCGCATGTATACGAGAAATGCCAGAACACCCTCAAAATGAGTCATTTTGCATCGTTTCGAACGGCGGTTTCGATCTGACCATTCTTGGATGACTGTACCTGAGCTATGCGAAGTGAAATCGCCGAAAAAGATGAAGAAATGCGTCTGTTTTGCCCTCGCATAAGGTCAATTTTGATGGAATTCAGATCGTGCGCCCTCGACCGAAATTCGTATTCCGGTGACCGTTGGCGAGACTCCCGACCACTTCGGCCGATTAAATACCGCGGGTGGTGGTTTAATGATGTTGACGTATGCGGGGCACCAAGGTATGTATAAAGTGGGCGGCCGGCCGCGGGCTGCCCGCGCATATGCCGCGGGCAGAGCCTAAGCGTATTCTGGGACCATGCTTGGCAGCTAGCGATCCGTACCGTCGATTGCCGTCATATCGACGGTTTCAAATTCCTGGCATACGTCGTTGCGCGCGTTTCTTACGCAGGTTAGCCGGCATGAACCAAACAGATAGATTCTGCTGCACCACACCGTGATCCATCAATAAATTTTCTGTGCTCACGAGGGCATGGCAGATCATGTCCAGCTAGCTCGCCTCTTTCCTGCAAGATTGGTCGCAAGGGAGCCAGACGGTACATACTACCGTACTCCGCTGGCACCTAACGGGTCTTCTACACAATGCAAGCAGCTTGAATTGATTGCTGAGCAACCAGCTCAACTACTGACAGCAACATTCTGGATAGGCTCCTGTGGCGCAAGTGGTTTCAAAGCAAAACGAAATAAAGAGGGTGGCAGCACAGGAGCTTCACTGCAGCTCTGCTTTTTACAGCTGACGTCCACTTTGTTGTGGCTGACACCTGCCGGCGTGTCAGAGACTCGCTTAGCTTTTTCCTCGCCCCAGCTTCCAAATATTTTCCTGAGCTAACGATTCAGCTCATTACGTCCAAAAGTGACCATGGTGCTCACCAGATCAGGGCGGGAAGTTCAGAGGCGTCTCAGTTCGTCCTCTGCTTCTGAGGCAACCAAGGCAAGCAAGAAGGGGAAGGCGTCGAAAAAGAGCAAGAACGTCGAAACGGTGAGCTCGAGGTCCTGCAGTCTCCCAAATCTCGCTATTCAAGAAATGCTGACGAAAGAAGATTACCAGTACAATCTGCCACGGAGGATTTTCGTCACGTGTCCCGCCTCTGCAATGGGCAAAAGCCCAATCTACGATTTCCTCAGAGTATTGTTGCACAGCCCATGAGCTCTTTGTCACGTCGTCATTACTGGTAAAACTTGTTATAACTGAGCAAGGTGACCTGATTTTAGGCCTCAAGCTACCTTTTGCATTTTGTGCTGTGCGAGCAGTCCAGTCTGGGTCCCCAGCAAACGTGCAGCTATGATGCGCAGCTTGCTACGAAAGACGCTGGCAATCATGTTGCTATTATATCCAAATGGCCAGTCGTTTAGTCTGTTCTTCATCAGAAGCATAAGCCATTTATGGTCCCTGCTTTTGTAAGCCAGCTCCATGCGACACCGGCTAGCTCACATTCCCCTCCTTACTCTCCACGGCAGCAACTTCAAAGGCCCCCACTAGCAAATACTCATCTCTCTTTACTGCCTATGAAAAGGTCTCTAGTGCCTGAACTTTTTGTGCTTTGTAGCCCCAAGAGCTCCTACGAACCGCCCCAAAAGGGCTGATCGACTCCCAGTCCAATCATGCAAAGGCAGCTGAATGCTCGAGTTCCGATCCACAGCCTCAGCATCTTCTCTCAACTTCTTTACAGAGCCCTTCCGATGTTGCCCCAAGCGTCCCGGTGGAAGCTGCGCCCCGCTCCTGGTTCATGAGGATGCTCCTCTACCCGCTGACTCCCCTCACTGTCATTTGGACCCTTTCTGGAATCTTCATGTGTACTACTGGAGTCGTGTATCCAGATTCGCACCCGGTCTTAGGGCCCAAGGGAAAACTGTTTCAGTACGTTCGGCGGGCGTTTGGGATCCTTCTTTTAATAGCCACAGGGGTAATGTATGGATATGTGCAGTATCAGAAAGACCAGCACAGGAAACTGGGGCAAAGGCAAGGAGGGAACGCGACACAAGGTTGAAGAGTGGAGAGAAACGTGATAGGGTCACGATAGGAGCCTTTACCGAACGGGTCAGACCGTCACCTAGTGGGCAGAATGTAGTGAAATATTCTTGTTTGCGGTTGCCCAGTCTTCAGAAGCCACTTTTTCGACAAATGTTGACACTTCCATGATCGTATCGATAGCAACCCTTGTCGGCAGACGACTTAAGCTGGACTATAGCAGTGCAGCAGACTGTGAAGCCGCGAAGCAGACGGTTTGTAAGAATCTGAAAGAACCTGATGATGAATCCCTGACTTCCAGAACAATTCATTGAATTGCCTGTCGCTGTCATGTAGTTGGTAATATGCGCGTTTCAGTAGTTCGTAAGTCTGTGGTGGATTATTCGTATACGTACATATATATACGCTTTTCATCAATCTGCAAGTCAGCCATGGATTTGAGCCGTATATATGCATGGACGAAAAGTCCGAGACTTCACAACAAACATCAATCAATGCGTTTCATCGCGCGGCGGCTGGCACTGGCCGGCGGTTATCAATCCTCGATCGAATCCATTATAATCAATACAGCTGCATGGGCGACCATGCAACAGTACCGTACGTAGCCGGCCGGTACAATATACAGCACGAGGAATCTAAGTTTCAGCTGGCCGACCGTCACTTCCACAGTGTACACTTCAACAAGCCGCTTCCAAGCCGCTCACTTAAACACAAGGCCGGCCTTCCAAATCATGCGCAAGTGAGTGAGTTCCTGTGATTAACACTATTTGGAAGCATGCACACTGAGATCGTTGAAAGAAGCGGGATCTGCAACGTGTACCTTGAGCTTAGTATAAGTAAGCATACAAATGCTTTGTCTTTTCTCACAACTCCTTCCACGCATATAGCAGGGAACGGAAGTGTTGTTTTCAGAGCCATGGCCGCGTGCTTTGACTTGAAGCAGCTTTCATTTGGGGTGGTCCGACGGCGTCCTTGTCGGTCACAAGCCGGATCGGGCGAACTTACAACCCCCGTTACCCAACAATAGTCAACTGGTCAACTAACGTACAGCGGTCACTTCGGCTTCCTGCCCACTCTCGACCACAGCTTAAACACAACCTCTTGCTCCTCCCCACCCGCTACCCACGCCGCTTCGAGCTCCCTTAAAAGCTCTTTTCCGGTCGGCATTTCCGCTAACCGCTTTGCATAGCTCGTACTCTCCATAAACCCAACAACGTTCTCAAACCGCCACACGAACCGCATGTGGGTCAACCGGGGTTCCGTTTCCGTCCGCCCCTCGACCGGCTCGAACGGAAAGTGCATGTTCTTATACCCATCTAGCGGATTACACTCGCGCTTCGCAGCCTCTAATCGGTAATTAGGACCTGCCATAGCGACCAGGATTGCTTCCATTGCCACGTCAAGCCGGGGCGTCGCAAACGCCGGCATGTTGTACGTGAAGGGCGCATAAACCCCGAGGGGTTTAAGTGCGGCGAGCGCCTGTTGGGTCATTTTGTGGACGTCGAAAAAGTGGAGCGCGGAGGCGACGGTGATCAGATCGACGGTGGCGAGGCCGCCGAGGACCTGCAAAGCGACGGCTGAGGTTCATCTGCAAGGAGTTATGATTGTGTTTGCACCTGTGTTAAGCAGATAAGTGAATATGCGGTCAGGTGTCGAGAGAGAATGGTCAGAAGCAAGCATCCGTTCAGAACCGGAGGAGAGAACGTGGTTCGTGTTGCAGGTGATTGGTAGCTGGATTGTGAGTGAGGTCGTTGATAACGGAAAATCGATTTGCGTAAACGCCGAGGCTAACTCAACAATCAATCGTTGCCCTGACGATATGCGCAGCCGTGGTTCGAGGTGGGTCCTGAAGACTGGTGCCTCAGAATGAGAGTTCTCTGCTTCGCTGCCATTCAGAAAGTTCTCATGAAAGAATGCTAGCAACCGAAGCTCTCGGTTCGAGCACGCTCCCGGAAAAATGCTCGCAACGGCCGCGGACTTCGGACGTCCAAAGAGAATCATAGAGAAGCAGACCGGACATGAGGGGATCAGAACACCATTTCTCACAATCAATCGAGTCTAGGCGACCCAAGAGCCGCGCTTTCTGGAGACGTGGAACGCCTACAGCAGGGGAGCTTGAGCGAAAATTGAATTTTCAAAATTCGACGCCATGATCTCTCATCATCTTCAAGGTTTGTTCCTACGTCATTTAAGTCTCTGCTCAGTAAAAGTAAAGCCACCTTCGAGATTCCGGATAACACTGCTGAACCACGGGCAATAAGTCGATTGCGTCTGCAACGCGCACCTCAGCCAGCTCCTCCGTGCCCATCTCCGCTGATGTCACTATGTACGTCACGTTGGAGACACGTGGCGCCTGCGCCAGCTGCCAGGGGCTGACGTCAGTGGCCACCACTCGGTCGAAATGCGGCGCGAGTCCGACGGCGGCCTGGCCGCTCCCCGTGCCCACGTCCCACAGCAACTCGCGAGCCGGTGCTAATTTCGCCAAGCCTCTGCGAACGTTTGATAGTAAAGAAGGTTTGGTATCGCCTTCTTCGAAAGCTCACACTTTTGGACGCACTGTTTGAGAAATGGAAGTTCAATCATCCAGGGGGACGTCGGATGGCTCAGGTTCTGCGGGGCCCCGAATGAAAGGCGAAGGAAGCGGCAAGATTTGGAGTCACCTTTAGAAGAAGGAATGCGATCGGGTCTGACATTGAGAGGTACGCAGAAACCCTCTGAGGAAACCCAAATCCACTCTCCTGTGCAAGACTCTGAAAAGCAACGATGGACACACTGATTCAACAAAAGCGAGCGTTGCTGCTTACCGGGAGCACTACTTCTACAATGTTTCGGTTCTTCCAATCACACAGTAGTTTGAATCACGCATTGCGGTGAATAGTAGAATGGATGACACGTGAATTGGATAACGTTGCTGTTTCTCTGGCACGACTATTAGGCGTGTGTTTTATGCCGCATGATGCCTGCCTTGTCCATGAAGTCTCAACTTGCCAAGCTCTTTCAGACTGAAGGACTCTTCCTGGCAACTACACAGGCAAGAATGGGCAGACATATTGCAGAAGAGTACTGGGCTGAAGCTGAGCTGCTGCACTCTAATGAGATTCGCAGTACAGGCAGTATTCAGACGACAGGTCTAAAGTGTCAAACGAGCTTCATACTCTTTGATCTCAATAAGAGGAGTAACTTCCAAACATATCAACAATTGGCATATGGAGCACTTCCAGAACCTGTATCACATATAGACAAGGAATCTCAAGGGCAAGTTGTTTCTCAAAGCACTCTAGTTAGACATCTTTCTTGACGAGGGGGGCAAGAAAAAGAACTGCTGGTGAACACTCACTGCAAGAAAGTCGCTGGATACGTCGGCCGCCATTTGATGTAAGCGGCTGCCTGTTCCTTGTAGAGGTCTGACTTCTGTTCAGCATTTGCTTGTCCTGGATATGTAGAGCCAGCGTTGCCTACATTGTACGCTAAAACAACGAATCTTAGAATCGAGTATTGACAATCTGAGGGAGTATCTTGTGATCAATACAAGAGAAGGTAGGCCTTCAGCTCAAGAGGTGTGCGAACAGCATGTGGTAAGAGTGGGGGATGGGTAAGCAGGCAATGACAAGTCGTCGTTGTTTCCTGTTTGCTTGGGCTTGGAGAGGTTTGCTTCCGCTAAGCCATGAGGCAGACGCGTGGAGACTTATATAGCTTTAGGAAATAGAGTTCAAGCCCCGAAGCTTCCGTTGGCGTCGAAACATTCTTTCGCCCCCAAAAACAGACATTACCGACGTAAAAAGCAAGGGTACATGGATTCTTTGACCTGCAAGGGTTTGGAGGCAGGCTCCGTGCTGCTTCAAAAGGGGATTGAAGTTCACCTCCTCCAGAAGACGCCAGGGTTCTTTGCATATGTGTATGCTTTGCCCCACTTTGCCAGCTGCCAAAGCCTTTAGATCTCTTCCTCAGCACCTCAGTTTCCCTCTCACGGCCAACATGAAAAGTGCTGCCGGAAAAGGCCAATGTTGTCCCCTGACAATGCTGCTTACAAGTCAGCATTGCTGACCGCTTCCGCAAGCTGACCCTCTGCACCTGCAGTGCTCAGACTGGCACCCTCTCAGAGCTGGCCCACACAAGACGGCTGCCACTCGATGCCCCTCCACTGCTTACTAAGCAGGGCGAGGCAGCAACCGCTCTCTGTTCCTGTGCAGCACTTCTTCCAAAAACCAAATCAGCAGTAAAAGATCCTTCATTGAGAGGGCCGAATATCAAGCTGTACTGCATGCTGCATATGACCTGCTGGAAGTCCTTATGGAGCTGATCCATTCCTCGCCTGAAACAACACCTGCGCGTTGCGACTATTGCAACATCTCAAACTGTAACCTAGCTTAGGACTTTAAATTTTTGTGATGGACGCCCCTTCATCCTCTCCATGATTCTTTTTGCCAGGATGTTCGTCTACGCCCATTTGGGGTCCCATTTGGGGGATCCCCATGCAATTGCAAAGCATGCACACAGAAACAGTTTCTCTCGTGATCGAGCTAGCCGGTTTTGGGAACCGGTATCCGGCCGTAGGCGTGAGGGTGCTCAAAATAGGGTTTGCCCAAGGCTTGGTATGGTCACAACTCGAAGAACGGCACGCCGCACGAAACGGGTTTTGCCGCTCTGCGGTTCAAATCATGACAAATGTCCAACTTTTGCCATGAATTGGAAGACGAGCAGTGGTAGGTAGCTGTAGCCTTTTAATGTTAGGCTGTAGGCTGAAGCTGCGATGACATGTTGCATTGCTGCACATGAACAACGGGGAGAATCTCCGTTCCTTTCCTATCTACGAAACTGAAAGCTGCTGAAGCTGATTTGAGGGTCCGCTCGCAGGATTAACGCTGCTGCAACACAGAAGAGACTGTGTGTTCCATGGTTTGCATTTCGCAGAGATTGAGCGTTGGGGAGGTAAACCCGATCACCTGGATACGACCAGCGCTGTAGGTGGCACACCCTTTCAGAAGCTTTACTGCTAACTTCGAATGGCGGCTACTTGATACAAACTCCGTCTATGCAGGAGTAAGGGCCCGCTTGCAGATTATCACTCCCCCTGTACATCAAATTGGAAACACAGTCACATCATGTAGTCAAAGACCTGCTTTGCAAAGGAAGCGGTGACCGCTGAACCCCCTGTAAGACTTTGAATGGACCTCTCTGAGATTGAGTGGGTCGATGACAAGGAGTGGGCGGCACTGGAACAGGCCATGGCTGCTGCCGTCCAGCAACGTGATGCTCATCGGCGCAATGGGGTGGTCAAATCTCACTTTGACAACGCAAAGGCTGTTTGCCAACCGTCCCGCCTGGAACCAGTCAAAACTCCAGAGAGGAGTAAGCTTGAAGCACAAGGGAAAGATTTGCAAACAGGAGAGACATCTGATTCCAGGAATACTGCTAGTGGGACAAGCTTTCAGGCAACCGAAGCTCCGCGCAGCGGTGGTGTAGCGGACCACTCTTTGGGGTCAAGTCAGCACGAGTGGCCTGAAGCGATGTCGCTCTCAGAGTGGGTGCCCTCCCAACGGGGCTTCCCTGGCTTCTGGCCTGATCACGCGACAGCTGGCGCTATGGGTGCGACAGCTGGCGAGCGCTGTGTGACGGCCGCCGAGAACCGTGCGACAGCTGAGGAAGGCTATGTGAAAACTGGCAAGGATTGTGCAACAGTTGGCGTGGCACAAGTACAGAAATGGACGGGAGGTGGACTGGGTGATGCATCGCAAGAGCCGGTCGGCCTTGCCTCGTCTGGGCGGCGAGACGGGCCCAAGAGTGGAGCGACGCCATTGGCGGCAAGTGCATTCACAGTGCCCCGCCCTGTTGCTGCAATCAATTCCTCTGGAATAGCAGCGCCAGTCCCTGAGAGCAATTCAAGTGCCCAGCCTCTTCCCCAAATCTGCCCAGATCCCGATTCACTTCCAGATCTTCCGAAAACCATCGGAGACCAAACCCTTCCAAAGTGCGGCCAGGACGATGGTCTCAGCGTCCGCCAGCTGCCCGCCTGGCTGACATCAGCAAGGACGGCGGGGCCCCCCCAGGAGTGCACGCTACCGATCATGCGGTTCGGGGGAAGGATTGTGTATGCGGTCAGTCCCCAGGAAGTGGAATGCTCCGCTCGGACGTTGCTGGAGGACTTGAGGGGGGGCGATGCGTGCCTGGGGTTCGACATTGAGTGGAAGGTGACGTTCAGGAGAGGTGAGGAGTTTCTGCTGTCAAAGCACACTGGCTCTACAACAAAAAGGGGTTTGGCCACCTGGAAAGGGGGTGACAAGACGTTTGATTGAGTCAAGAGACTTGGCAGAAAGTGGTCTGTCTTACAGCCAAGATGGCTCCACTAAGGGCACGAAACTTTACTAAACCTCTGGGCCGCACAAGAATATCGGTAAACAAGCAGGTTTGCTGTCTGCCAGGATTGTGGAAAGGCCAGTGAAGATGGTTACGAGACCTGAATTATGATCAAAACCAGGCCCCTCCTCTTGTGATCACTTCTTGTCGACATTATTTATTGGTGGTTGTCCGTTGAGCCTGCAGTTGCTGAAGCGAAGTGAGAGGTTCCGTCTTTCTTCAGCGTCATCTTTGTGTAGCAATTCAGCATAACGCTCCAAAGCCTCTGCGTATTCCAACTTGAAAGGGCAGAACCCTGATTATAAAACTGTTTTATGTTTTGTGGTTTATAATCAGGGTTCCATCTTGTCTTTCTTCCAGGCGAGACCCCTCAGAAGGCTGCGCTGATCCAGCTGTGCCCCAGCGGGGCCTGCTGCTACCTCTTCCACATCGCGCATTCTGGGCTGACGTCATCCCTGCGGGCCTTGCTTGACGAGCAAAGCGTTGGGAAGGTGAGATCGCAGCCCTCGTTCAGACTTTCCTGCGTTCCCTTGTTGCACTCTTTCAATCCGTTGTGGGAGTGTGTTTTGGCGAGTGTTTTTCCTACTTCAGCAGGATCTGAAAGCGTACAGGTCTGCTCAATCAACATCCTCAAAGAAGCTTAGAACTTTTGCGCGACTCCCAAAGAAGTCCGTCGCTTGAATCTTCCAGAGTTTCCGTGCTTCTTCCGTCTGTCTCCTGGAGCTCTCTACCGCCCGTGCTCAAGTCGTCTTGTTGGATTCAGACTGTTGCAATGATGGTTCGGATTTGTAGCTTCACGTCTGCTTTCAGACTCGTTCTCCTGTTGGTTGTTGCCTGTTCCTTCGCACCCCTATCGTCGAACTTCTTGGAGAAACAGGTTCTGCTTCGAAAATGGTCCGTTGGCAGCATAAGTGGTCGGGCAAGCGGCTAGTATTTCCTAACGATGCCCCGCCTCTTGGAAAAAGAAGTCGTCAAACAAACTTTTCGAAAGTTCCACCCCTGACAACAGAATTAGACACTCCCAACACTCCGCCCCTTACCTGAAGGAATCTCTTTTGCGTTCCGCTTCACTCAGTCCTGAAATGATGAGTTTATTCATTTTGATCGATCTCGTGAAGCAACTTGTATTGATGTTGACGGAGCTGCCGTTTTGTTGTTCTGTGTACAGTACTTCTTTATTCCACCGGGAGACGATTCGGACGGTTTCCGCTTTTTCTTCACTCCGTGCAGGCTGGCGCCGGCATTTACGGAGACGCCCAGAAGCTGCGCCGAGACTTTGGCGTCTCGATGGGGGGCCTGCGGGACCTGAGCGACTTGGCCAACGAGCGGCTGCAGCCGAAAGACGGCCCCAGGAAGTGGAGCCTTACGGCGCTCGCGCAAGAGGCGATGCTGCAGCAGGTGGGTGACAATAACCTCACCAGTGTTATCGCACCCGGTTTTCGCTTTCTTAGAGGTTTGGAGTTGCTGACTTCTGCGATTTCGCGGGACCTTCACCTCAAAAAAGGAGCCTAACGGCGCTTGCGCAGGAGTTGATGCTGCAGCAGGGAAAAAGGTTGCGTGAATCTCGTGATTTAACCAAAGGTTTGGTACCCGGGTTCCCCAACAGCTCCGGGCTTTTGGACGTGTGGAGTTCAGCGGATTGCAAGTCCCTACGGGTCTTGTGTGGCGTTGGTGCAAGAAGCGACGCTGCAGCAAACGGGTTCCGACAGCTCCGAAGCCCGGGTCTGCGTTTCTCGGCGTTCGAGTGGATTGAAGTTTGCGAACCTAGATTTCTAGATTTATTGTGGCACTTGCAGACTAGGCGATGCCGCAGCGGGCGGGACTTTGCAACCTAACCAACATTTTGAAACTTTCGTGAATCTGGTTTTGGAGTCTTTGAAATATTATAGCCGCCCTGATTGATGCACCCGAGAGCGCTTCGGTTAGCCGGTCCATCAGGTTTGGGTTTCCTTCCACCGAACGCAATCGCGACGTCTAAGCACGCTCTTTACCCGGCTTTCCCAACCGAGCGCAACTTGGAATGCCTCTCTCTCAACCTCGACCTAGTCAGAATCTGGTTCATTTCCGCTGGCGCAGCTCGAGAAGCCGCTCATTTGCCTGCGCTCCGAGTCTTCCAACCGAGAGCAGTCGAGAAGTGAAAAGTAGTTTTTCCAACAAGGCGCAAAGCGCAAGTTGGTAAAAGTCTTCAAGCTCGACTTTGCCTGGACCCGGTTGATCCCTCTCGGCGCAGGTCGAGAAGCCGCCCAAGCAGCGCATCAGCGACTGGGAGAGGCTCCCGCTCTCACCCGACCAGCGCCAATATGCGGCCACCGACGCGTATGCTTCACTTCGCCTCTACCAGGTAAGGGGCTCGCTCTTATCTGTCTGCGATTGCTTGGGAGGACGGTGTTGACATTTTTCGCGAAGACTCGACCGAGATGCGATTCGATCAAGTCGACGCTGGTTGTAAAAACGTAACGTGGTGCGCGGACGTTCAGTTGCGGCAGCCAAGCGCTTTTCTGCGAGGCTTCCATTACACGAAAAGCGCGCATTCTTACATGAAAGAGTGAAGAAAGAGTTGCTCATCAATGGCAGCCCATTTCTGGGGTCCCTTCAAGTTGCGGGGGATCCCTAACCTCTAACCTCTAACCTACCTTTGACCTTTTCATAGTCTCAATTGAAACGCCCGCTTTGCTCAGGTCCTCATGTCGCTGCCAGCCCCTCCTCCCCGGCCCATCCTCCGGCCACTTCCCCAGTCTGAGCTTAACTCTCTCGTTAACCCGGGGTTTAACCCGGGGCCTAACTCAGAGCTTAACCCGGGGGCAGAACCCACCTCGGAAGCATGGATCCCCGCAGTCCCCGAGCCGTCTTACCTTGCGCCGTCCAAAATGGACGTTCACAGGTTGCATTTGGACGGGTTAACGATCGAAGAGATTGCGGTTAAGAAGGGGGTAAGGGTAACCACGGTCGAGAGCTACTTGGTTGAAGCAACCCAGGCGGGGCTCGCGTACGCCTGGCATCGGCTCGGGGTTAGCGACGCTGTTAGGGAGCGGATTGAGCGCGCGGTCAAGGCGGAGTTAGAAGTAACTGAGGGCGGGGCTGAGGTAGAAAATCGGGTTGGGCAAGGTTTAGGCGAGAGCGGGTTAGTAGAGGACCCCGGGCAGCCAAACGAGGTTGAGGAGGGGTTAAATAGAAGTTTAGTAGGAGGGAACCCTGGGGCGCCGAGCGAAAGGGGTCGTGGAGTAAGTTCCCAGTTTGCTGGCATTGCCCAGCCGCTCCTTAAGGGCGCCGAAAGCTGTTCCGAAGACAGATGGGCTGGAGGGAGCTTTGATGGGCTCAGGATGACGTCAGCAGGGGACAAAAGCGCGGATTGCTTTGACAAGATAAGGTTGAAGGCGGTTATGGAGAGGATACCGCCCGAAGAGAGCGTGACCTTTCCGCAGGTTCGGTTGGTGGTGGCGCATATTGCGAGGCAGGCCGGCGCTAATATGAGGCGGCAAAAGCGGATGCGGTTGCTTGAGTCCTGTGAGCCTAATTAATCTAGTTGGTCTAGGATTCGGTGGAACTGGACGCTTTATGCGCATACAGTGTCCTTGATGATTGCGTAGTCGTTCTTCGAAATCTTGATTTGTGTATGCTTCCTTTGGCGGCGCAGGGCTATCTGGTTGCTTCAAACGATTGTAAGGGCCTCGATCACTGCTTCAATCCAGGATTCATATCTTGTCGTACTTTGGATTCAACAGATTAAGGGGGTTGGAAGCCTTAGGGTATTTGTCACCTAGATCGATCCTTCAACAATCAGTATGGACAACGACTTAAGTAATATCATCATGCATGCTCCGGGCGGTTAGCCTTGTTTGGCCCAAGATAAGGCAACTCGAAAATGGGAAAAGAATGGTTGTATACAGTGGCCCGAGTGTCTACAGGTTGACTAGTGCCCTATGAGACACTCTTCGCATGAATCCTTCTGCTTGCTGCAGTATATTGTGCTTTCCGATCCCGGCTAGCCTGCACTGCATGTGCAATATGCGCATGATCGTGCAATCCGTACGATGCTAGCTTGACTGACGCCGGGTGTTAAAGTAGCTCAATCGACCATGTTTAATGATTGAATGCTGATCGTTTTGCTTATATTTCGGTATGTGATTTGATACAGCTCGAGGGGCCTCCAAATACTCATATGCGCTCCTCAATTCAGTGCCCTCCGACATATAACCACCTCGAAAAAAGGGAATGCATGCATTGATCCATGCTCTCCAGCTGTCAAATATGCACTCAGCATGAAAACGAAGTACCTACCACCTCGAAATCATCTCACGAATTCTTGACTCTCATCACTGAAGGGTCCATGTCCGACTTCGCTTGCCGTCCATGCATAAGCTAGGTCTAGTCGCCCTCCACTTTATGTGATATAAGATTACCGCACTTTGTGGCTCTGTATAATATGCACCGTCTTCGAGAAGCATATGCTAACGGGATGCTAACATGCCGTTCTATTGCTTTGTGCACGCCAAGTCATCAGCTGCCCATTACTGTTATTGTACAACCCAACTTAGCTACCTAGAAGGCTGAAGGCTAGAAGGCATCCCTAGTAGGTAGTAGGTAGTAGCATTGCTCATGGCCGCCGCGATGCTTGCATGACAATTTTAGTTCAGTAGCATAGCCTTCGAAATCTCAGGCTAAGCACCCGTTGTACGTAACCCTAGATTACCCATGGGGTGATGCGGCCCCAACATTCGATGAACGTCATCAGCAGCCGTCGATTGCTGGAATCGACGGTTCGAGGTGCCCGCTGGGAGTTGGCCCTTCCAGTGAAGTACATGGGGTAATGCATGGCGGTTGCATTCGGCAAATGGGAACCGGGCTAGCCACGCGCGAAGCGCAGATACCAACAGATCTGCGCCCAAGATATTTCCAGCGGAAGCGGATCCTCTGCGGGATACGCAGAGAAGCCTTCACTTTACCGCCTTGGGAAAGCTGATACTTTCTATGACCGGAGAGGAATGGCGGTCAGAACGGAATTGGTGAAGAGCCAGAAAGCAGATTCTGAGGGGGCCACACATCGCCCCTGCCTTTCTTGCCGCCCCCAGGCCTTCCATAGACTGATTGTAGGAGTTGCAGAAAGGGCTCCATTGGCGGTTCTTGGACTTTTGCGGGAAGGATCCTTTGAGAAAGTTTTGGCAACGGGGTCGGCGGTAGGGTTGCGCTGTGGGGTCCCTTTGTCGCAGGAGGATTTGGCGGGATGGATGTGACACAAGCATCCCTCGGGCCCGTCTCTTCCTCATGGCTTGGTCTGTGCAGTCAACAAACCGTGGCGGCAGCTCAGAGAGCTTCCAGGGCTCTGTCTGGGCCTTGTCGCCTGCTTCCCATGCCTGCATGCGCTGGCCTAACGTACTCGGGTCAGATCTTGACAAGGCAGACTTCAAAGCTCTTTAGTCTAGTTGGGGTTGGGGAGGGTACCCAGTACAGTAGGGCTTCCTGCGCTCCCCGTTGCTTTCAGTCGAGAGCTGCTCTTGGAGGATTCCAAGATGGGCCTAGGGATGGTGTTAAGGGGCTGGCTGGGCACAACCGGCTCGCTAGAAACGGCAGTCCAGCTTTCATGGGGTCAGATCACGCTAGATTGGGAAATGGAAACAGTTTCGAGTTGGTGACTCGGCAGGGCGAGGTACTCAAGGAGCAGAGTAACGCATTGGAAAGGGAAATCTTGCGGGCCGGGGAGGGAGCATATGGGGCAATTGCGACGGCCTTCTCGACAATGGTATTCATGCTGAGGGCCATTCAGAGTTATGCGATGCATCTCAGGCAGCACCTGTCACCCCTACAGAAGCACGATATTCAGGTGATTGTCGGACTAAAGATTGTCTGAACTTGTTTTTGTCGGACTTGTGATTGTCTGGACTTGTCTGCAGTGAGCACTTCTGTGGAAGCTAAGTCAGCATCAGATGCAATTCTTGCCAGATCGAGCAACGACTGTGCTTAATGAATTTGACTACGTGTTGGCTCGCAGCTCAAGGAAGGGGCCATGGTTTTGATAATCCCATCCCATCAATTGTTCCTCATTTCTCTAGCTCAATCTGCTTGGCCTTTCAGTCTGAGCACAAAGGCTTTTCGATATGAAGGCGTTGTGCAATGGTTGCAAACACCATTTTCCAACAGATTTGCCTCATATTGATGATATGTACAAGCCACAAGCATCCCATTACAGATTGCTATCACTTCCTGATAGAATGCACCTTCTTGTGCAGGAGTTGATGACGATCGTGCAACAGGAGATCCACAGCTCTCTGCTATGGCTCTTTCAGACCGTGTTCTCAGCGACGCCAGTACTGATGGTGTCGGTCATGCTCCTGCTGGCAAACTTCACGGTCCATTCAGCTGGCAGTCTGGCCTCTCCGGAAGTTGCCGTCCTCGATCTCCTCAGCGCCTCTCCAATTGTAAAGGGCCTAGCACACCAGGAGGCAGCCTCAGAGTCTGGTAGAACTCAGGCTGAGGCTACAATAACCAGGCAGCTCTATCAATCGCCTGCAACTGAGAGCGGAGGTGCCGGCCAATTTCCTCTGAGGAAGATAGCACAGAAGGGCAAGGAAGGCAGTCCTGGCCAGGCAGTGCAGCTGCGACGAACTGCAGTCATTAGAGAAGAGGAGGCCACCCCTACTTCAAGCAGCACAAGACAAAGTGCCAACAGCCAAGCATCCACCTCCCCCAAACAGGATCCTCTCTACATGCAAGGCCTCTTAGAGCAGGCCGCCAAAGAGATGGAACTCGAGGTTCCCTATCACCATGTCAGGCTAGACCAGGAGGTCATCCGGCAGCTAGTTGCCCCGCTCAGCGTCGAGGTCGACCCGGACAATTACCCGTGTTTTGATAGGACGGAGCTCCAGTACCTGAACGCCATCGCAAAGGAACCCTCCAATGCCCTGCTGCTCGGCAACATGGCGATGTTTATGTACGTCGTGCGGAAAGACAAGGAACGGTGAGTGATCCGCAGGACTCACGATCAGCTGGAGTGTTCAAGCATATGGATGTTCTGGTTGAGAGCACGAAGTTGAGGCCTGAGGCAAGGACGTTTGTCTTGGCATTCATCAAACCATTTCTGTAGCACAATCCTCTCAGACTGATAGGTAGCACTTCTGCGATGGAATCAGAGTGCATTGCTTACGTGCAGGACAAAGGTCCACGCATCTGGACACTTACAGGAGCCTCAAATCTGCTATCCTCTTTCCAGGGCACATTCATACTTCAAGCAAGCTCTGGATGCGGACCCTGAAGATGGCGAGACATTGAGCCGCTATGCCTCCTTCTTGTGGCTCGGCTTGGGGAACTACGAACGGGCGGAGGTGGCTTACAAGGCTGCAATTGCATCTGATCCTACAAATCCATATTTCACTGGCAGCTATGCGCACTTTCTCTGGCATGCTCGGGACGATGAAACCTCTTGCCCAATTGGCGGGGTTTGCTAGGGCCCTAGATAGAAAGTACAAGACCTATGCGAAACAGTTGACCGCCAATACTTAGGTAAAATCATAGAAGTCAATAGTTCACCATCCAATTCTTTTGGGAGCGCTGTGTAGAGCTCCTAGAGTAGAGGGGTCACTCTGACAGTCAGTACATTGATATTCCCGAAGCTGTCAGATACGGTTAATATAACGCGCCAGAACCCGCCAGTACAGAGTCCGAACGATTTTTGTGATACCACCTGATGATGGGCCCCCATTAGGTACCACATAAGGTGCA
Source organism: Klebsormidium nitens (assembly GCA_000708835.1). Lineage (NCBI taxonomy): Eukaryota > Viridiplantae > Streptophyta > Klebsormidiophyceae > Klebsormidiales > Klebsormidiaceae > Klebsormidium > Klebsormidium nitens. Next base: position 34,183 of record DF237414.1, on the reverse strand, counting down.
GGCCGAAGCTAAAAGGTTTCTCTGGCTGCAATCCCAGTGTCTTGGATTATGCACTTCCATGCAACTCAGGTAATGGTTATACTTGGGTCGATGAAGCTCGACGTATGTAGCCAAAGCTCATGAGCAATCAAGTGCTTCTGTGAACTTGCAATGCGTTCAGTGCTCGAAGATCAGTCACTGTTCCTTGTAGCGTCCACGTACATTGCATTCGTTGCCAGGGGATCTCTGATCATGACAACCAATCAGGGAAGCTGCACGGCCTGCGTGTGAATCCGCAAATCAATCCTTTTTGGAGCAGGGTTGCATGTGACCATAGCTAGTTCCAGTTGCATTGAAAGGAATGATCCACGGGGCCAGGTCCCGTCAGCGGTTTGTTGACAAACCAGAACCTCACATGAGCTCCGGTCAAATACTCGGGAATCATGAAGCCGTAGCAACACATGACCAAAAGTAAAGGATTTAGTATCATCATTTTGACACTCACAGATTGTCCAAATGCATGCGATGAATGAGCAGGCTTCCAGAGGGCAAAGCAATATAGGTGGAAAGGCAGGCCTTTGAAGGTATCTTCGCACCAACTGGATACACTTTCAGCGCCAGGCGAGTTAGTATCCTGATGTGTACTTGTTGACGTACGACAAGAATGGGGCCGCACGGGGAGCGGACTTGACTCTGCTAGACCGTCGGATGGCTGCCTCGTCCAGAGCAAGCTTTTGTGAAAGCTCCCTTGAGCGCTTTGAAAGCGCGGCGCTGCAAGAAATGGAAGATATTTTTGACGGTCGCATGAGAACCTTTCGGAGTCAGAGTGTTGTGAAAATGAGGGGTTATGCTGTCTATTTCAATGCAGGAAGTGAGAACAACTAGTGGCAAGTGATCGGCATGTTTGGACTCCATGAACATACCACCGCCAATCAATAACAGCAGCTATGGAAGATGCAGTTCAAGTCATGATGCTTTCGCCGAGGAAGCAGCCTCTCAAGACCGTTTCGCTAGCATCGAACTTTGCGTCCAGTGCGAGCACGTTCACGTCGCTGACTGCAACTGATGAAACAATGAGTGCCACTAACGATGAAACACAATGAAACAGTCTACCGACAAGACTTGTCATCCCCGAAGATTTTCATCACTCAAGAAGGTGGAACAAGAGTCAACAAGCAGGACTGACAACAACGAGGCATTACCGATTCACAAACATCAAGTCAATGCTTAGGCCAATGCCAATTGCCTAGGCCAGCTGAGTAGAATAGAGGTCGCAAACTCCTGACCTGATTTTGGAATAGTGTCGCTCGAGCGCCCTTTGCAGCCCCCGCTCCCGAACGCCTTTCGGATTGAGGGACGTGAAGAGTGCGTCCAACTGGGAGCAAAAAAGTTGCGGGTCTATTTATGTAAAGCCGATGAACCATAACGTCAAGCCCGGGGAACGGGTGGGGATAGCTGAGGGCTCCGGTGGTTCGAGTGTCGAGCGCCGTGAACCACTGGGTTAGGGGTTTTAGCTTGTTCTGCTCGATGGTCCGACCTTATTATTCATGGAGCTTGGTAATCACAAAACCAAGAGTAAATGGGAGCGGAACACGTTGCAATCATGAGAGAGGATGATTAAGCACGCGCAAGTTACTGGAATGTTAACTGCTCTACGACGATGAAACCATTTTGGCTGGACGGATCGCGCTTCTGATCCTGGGACCTCCAAAAGCGGGAATTGGGACGGAGAACACGAGAATGTTGAAGGTCGCAGAGTTACAACTTAGAAGAAAGCGGCGCAGGGCTCTCAAAACGAGGCTTCTTCAACGAGTCAAAGCGTGCACACAACAGCCAACGTCACCCTTCTAAGGCCAGGCTGCGCTGCAACCGCGCTGCTCACCTCCTCTTTCGCCTGGTCGTAGCCCCACATACACAAGAACGTCCAAGTGAAAGCCAACAGTACCACGCAGAACCGACCCGAGACTTCGAAAGAGAAGGGACAGAAATATACACTTTTGGCGACTGTCGCGCGCTGAATTCTCGGAAAAGAAGGGGAAAGAAATATACACCTTTTAATACTGTCCCCGCGCGACCCACCTCCTCTTTTGCTTGGTGGTAGCCCCACATGCACGGGAACGTCCAATATACTGGACAGCCCTGAGACCTTGAAAAAGAAGGGGGAAGAAGGGAGATTGTCCGCGCACAACTCACCTCCTCTTTTGCCTGGTAGTAGCCCCACGTGGCCGAGTCCTCCGACTCGACGAAAAGACGCGGCTCCCGTGGGAAGTACCAGTACCGGTTGTGGTCCTTGTCTAGGCCCAGCGGTTTCCGCCGCACAAAGTACTTATCGAACTCCCGCTCGTACTGCTCCTCCTGCGTCAGGAAAGACGTCACGATCTCGTCAGGATGATGTTACCAATGTGAGAAGGGTGAGTCGCTGACCGTCTACTTTGTTGTGCGCATCCGAGCGCTGAAAACCAAAGGCTAGTCCAACGCGTTTGGCGACAACCTTGTCGAGCTCCCGCTCGTACTGCTCCGTCTATGCGTAAGCAAGATGCCGTCAGCGTGACCAGAAAGGTTATCGTGGACCATTTTCTGCAGAGTTCCGACTGCTTCCAGAGAAAACGCTATTCAGTAGCCGTCGAAAGTTTCACACACGCGTACGTTTCTCCCCGCGCATCATGATGTCTTTACGTCAGAGAATTCAAAACAGGGAAACATGTTCAACGCTCAAGGCGCCACACCCACATGCAAGCCATTCTCTAGAAAATTTTTCCTTTAAAATGTCGTCGGACGTGAAGTTCAACAGCTCCTCCAATGGGCAGAGCACACGTGTCAAGTCTGCAAAGTGCATTCGAAATTCTGAAGCTGACTCCGAAGTGTCTCTGGTACGCTCCTGAAACCTCACCCTTTTCTGCCGCTCCGCCTCCTCTTGTTCCCGCTTCTTCCGCTCCGCCGTCACCGCTGCCGCTTCTTTCGCCTTCTCCCGCTGCGCCCGCCGCTGCTCCTCGTACTGTGCGCGCCGGCCCTCCTCCGCCCGCTCGCGGTCCGCAGCGCGTTGCTGCAGCAAAAACAGCCGCGCCTGCGCCCGCGACATCCCCGCCAGTGCGCTGCACAACGGGAGCGAAAGCATGGGTCTGCGCCCGAAATGATAGAACGAAGCAAGGTCTTCACATGGGTCATCCAGAGTTACGATAATCCGAAAAAAACCTCAATAAAGGGTTTTAACCACAACGTTGAAGCAGGAACAGTCTCGCCTGCGCTTGCGACATCTCGGCAAGTGCACTGCACAAAGAAAAATGTGGGTCAAGCCTAACAGGCAGGGTCAACGTTCGTGACCGTAAGTTAAAGCACGCTCGCGGACCGCCGCGTGCTGCTGCTGCAGAAACAACCGCGCCTGCGCCTGAGACATGTGCGCCAGGGCGCTGCACAAGGGGATCGAAACCGGCGGGTTAGCACCCAGACAGTGAGGTCCTGAGCTGGGGCATCCTGAGCAAAGCTTTGAAAGTGGGTCGATTTCTTGACCAAGCATTGGCGAGCGAAAAGCCGGTGGCCATGGGTTAAAGACGAAACCACACTGCATATGGATTTTCAGAAATGTGGTTTAGCAGATGGGTAGTTTCCTGAACCCGCTCCGATTTCGGTGACGGGCGTTCTAGGCAAAGATGCTGCTAAAACAGGTGACCTGCTCCCTATGAAGCAGCCAGAACAGGTCGTGCAACTTTGTGAGCTTCCCATACGGCTATGACAACAGTCCGCTGACCAAAGTTTCTGGATCAAGATTTTCAGAAACACTTCGGGCAGGCCCTGCGAACACAAATCCGATCCCTCCGCCTGAGTTGACGTCCATTATAGCGGCTAGGCGTTCCAATCTCTGCAGTGAGCAGGTTGTGTGAGATACTGCTCAGGACAACGTAACGAGATAATGAGAGAGCGACCATTTCTCAGAAGGACCGCAGAAAAAGCTTAGAGGAGCCCGCACCTATTTGTGCTGGATGAGGGGGATCCCCCCCTCCCATTTCTGCTGACGCCATTCGCGGCCCCCTCCTCGCCCTCTCCGGCATCCTCTTCTTCCTCCTCGTTTGCTTCTTGTTCCTCGTCACTTCCCGCCGCACCTGCAAAACAGACGGTGACGTCAGAAAGCGTTCCCACGCGCCTCTTCGAAGAAAGCAGTGGTGAACGTCCGGAGGGGACATCGGCAGGGGCGAAAAGCGGGTGAGATGGTAATTGCAAAGCTCTTAGTCGCTCGTTCAGAGTCATGGTTTTGTAGACTGCACTGGGAACATTTCTATTTACTTTCGCTTGTATCTGTTAAGCCGTGAGCTCAGTCGCATTGATCATCTCAACCTTTACCGAGCTCACTAGAGCATGCATTTCCCAGGAAACTGTTCAGAAGTATCTGATGCATCAATGCACGTCATTCAATTGACAGAAATGATTTGCGAACAAAGACCTTTCCGTAGTACCCAAAGGATGGACACGACCGCCTCAAGAAACGCAGTCGATCAATCAACACTCTGACTTGGCCGTATATCACTTCACTCCCCTCACCGTTCTCTTCCCCTTCCTCCAGCACAATCTCCCCGTCACCCTCGGTCGTCCCTTGCTGCTCGATACCCTCTGCGCGCGCCCGCGCCTTCTCCTCCCTCTGGTGCTTCCGCCACTCCGCATCTTCCTCGCGCTTGCGCGCCTTCAGCTGCTGAAGGTCGTCCCAGTTCTGATCCAGCTGACCCCTGCGAGAACGGAATCCGATCTGAGATATGGTTGTGAGGTTCATTTTGCGTTACATCAGAGTGTCAGAATCTCCTGCGTTTTCCCCCGCGCTTTAGCAACCTATGCATCCAGGTTTGGTCCAGACCTCGCTTGCATGAAGTCTACTTAGGCTCCCGTTCCAATGTGGTAGAAAAAGAGAAAATTTGAAACAGAGAAACATCAGGCAGGATTCAACGGACAGTGGCTAACCAGGAATTTCCGAAACAGGGGCCAATCCAGGTAAATTGCCAGATGAAGGACCGAAGCGGGCCGTTCTAGACCATAATTTCCTTACATCTCCGTTTCGAGTGCAAGATATCCAGAGGAGTATTAACAAGACGGAGCTCACGAGAGTAACGAAGGGTCAAGATCCAGACGGCCCAAGGGCGACGCATGCAGACCTTCACAATTGCACGGACATGTTGAAGGAAGAAGAAAGCCAACCAAACTTGTGCAAACAGTCAAGCGTTGCCCGCACTTGATACTTTCCGTCTGCTTTGCAAGGTTCGCAAGTGCGGCCGAGAGCGCCACTTCCTTCAGTCGTCGATTCTCGTCCCAATAGTGCCCCCCCCGCGTCTTGGGGCTCAGTTTCAAAACAGGTTGATTCACCACAGAAGCAGACCCAACTAGCAGATAATCGAAAAAACCAATGAAACATGGGCAAACAGTCAACTGTCCCCATTACCTGATAATCTTGGTCTGCACAGCGTGGTCTACGGACGCCGCCAAGAGCGCCACTTTCTTCCGCACGTCGATCCCGTCCCAAAAGTGCACCCCGCCAATCATTGGTGCTCACTTTCCAATCAAATTCATTCCGCACAGAAGAAGATCCACAATTCAAACGGCAAATTGAAAGCCAAAAACAGAACCAAAGCAATCTGGGCAAAGAGTTGATTATGTTCCACACCTGATGATCTCGGTCTGCACTGCGTGATCCACCAGCGCCGCTAACAGCGCCACTTTCTTCCGCACGTCGATCTCGTCCCAGTAGTGATCCCGCTGCAGCGCCGACACGCACTCCGCAAAGCTCTCGTCGCTCTTCGGCGACGGCCCCGGAGGTTCCGGCGCCTTCTCTTTCTTCTGCTTGGGCGTTCCTTGTTCTTTTTCGGACGGCTCGGCATCGGACGCCTCGCCTTGGGACTCGTCGTCTTCGGACGCTTCTTCTTCGTGTTCTTCGCGGGCCTCGTTGCGCGCCTCGATGTAGTTGCACAGGTCCTCGGTCCAGCTCTCGAGCGAAAGCTGCAAACAAAAACGGCTCTTTCGATTTTCTGCTCGCTCAAAAGAAAGAGTTTTAAGTTCACTGTTCTGCCCTTGTGGTTGTTTTGAGCTTTAGGTCCGGCTCCCGCGAAGGTTCCGAAGTTCATCGGGCGTCAATGTTGCTGCGCAGGTCCTTGGTCCAGCCCTCGGGCAACAGCTGCGAGAATGAAGTGTCCAACGTTTCTCGGCACGCTGAGAAAGACCAGAGTTCTCAGGGACGCTCCTATGCTACCTAGATGCCCAAGTCTTTGGTCCAGCTTTCGAGCGACAGCTGCAAGAAAGGAAGGTTTAACATCTCCTAGGCCCCCAAACAAAAGGGTTCCATGACCACCTTTTCTGCCAAAGTAGATGCACATGTTCTCGACCTAGCTCTCAATTAGCAGCGGTGAAACGGAGGGATGAGGCGTCGAGTGGTCAAGTGCACAGCTTTGGAATCCGGATCTTCGCACATGGGGGTTTCCCAATTGGGAGTCAGAAGTGTCGGATGCAATCACGTAGCTTGGGTTCCGCAGATTGGCGGCAGCTTTCTGAAGAGTGATCATATCACGAAGCCGCACTTTCGTCTTATTCAGATGGACGTTCTCGACGTGCGTCCTCTGCAAAGACTTCCACATACCCAAACGGGTGACCGCACAAGGACTCTTGCTGCTGCACACTTTTTCAGTTCGTGGGTGGCAGTCATAGTAATCACACACCTGAGGCAGCCGCGCACGAGTGCATATGCACCGCGGCGAGCAGTATTGCAATGAGCAGAATATTTTGGAAGTTCGCAACAACGGAACCCACCTGCGTCGCGCGCTTGGACTTTCTCGACAGGCGGTCGTAGTGGTCCGCGTCGTCGAGGCAGACGCGCATCAGGTCATAGTACACCTCGGTCAGCAGCACCTAAGCCAGTACGATTCTAAAAAGTTTGGTAACCCAGAAAAATAATTCCACAGAACCAACCTGCGTCGCGCGCTTGGACTTTCTCGACAGGCGGTCGTAGTGGTCCGCGTCGTCGAGGCAGACGCGCATGAGCGCGTAGTGCACCTCCGCCAGCATCGCCACCTCGCCATCGCGGTACAGAAGCGCCGCCTCTAGTTCCTCCAATGCGAACGGAGACAGCTTCACTTGCTTGCTGCGTGAAGATGAGTAGAAACAGTGAGCTTTGAGTTTTCTAGAGACTTTCCTGCACAAGGTAAGGGCTGCGGATGAGCAACTTTTCCATTAGGATCGACGTTTCCTTTTCACTCGCGTATTGGGTTTCATTGTCAGTCGGATGCGATAAGGGACTTCGCAGAGAGATTCATCGCGCTTGTGCGAGCCCTTCTGCCCTCATCCGAAGCGCGAAACGGAACATTGTGCGTCCTGCGCTTGTGGACTTTTGTGATAGTGGCGTGAAGGGCTTGGTTCGGATCAACATTAAGGGGCAGCTCTGAAGAAAGCGCCAATGACACCCGTCCCAAGGCTTTAAAGCCCAACGACAAGCACATGGTTCCGGCTTCCCAAGCATCAAACAGCCCAATCCCCGCTGTTCTGCACACCAGCTTTTGGACGACCCATGTTTCCAATCTGGCATTTGAAAAAGGACGGTAGGCTCCCCTTACCTGAAGGACATCAAAAAATCCCAGACCATGAGCAAGCTCCCGACCAGCTCGTGCGGCACCGCAAAGTCGCGGGTAAGCGCGGGGCGCGGCCCGGGGGGCTTCTCCGAGGGCCCCAACAGAACCTCGGTGTCCTCGATCGGGTACTTGATGCGCTTCAGCTCGTCCTCGATCCGCTTCTGCTCCTCCTCTTCCGCTGCAGAAGCCAAAGGAACGGGACAGTCAAGCCCCACCCAATAGACTCGGAAAAGTTACTTCAATTCGCTTCTGCTCCTTCTCTTGCTGCTCAGATGCGAATGATAGAAGTATTGAAGCCTGATAGTCGGACAGCTTGAACAAGCTGAAAAGCGGAGGGTCTCTACTGAGCGCTGAACTCAGCAAGAATGTAAGCTGGCGAATCGGTCCGGCCTGCACCGACCCGAGACAACCTGCCGCAGAAGGAACACTCAATACAAAGACCGCTCGATGAAGCAACGATAAGGCCCAAATGGGAATGCGAAGGAAGGGAAGGACTCCTTCTTGAAGGGAAAAAATACCTCTTGAAGCCATCAAGTGACCGAATGGAAACGGACCGATTGGCAGGGGATTGACATTGTACTCACAGTCAGCTTCGAACCATGTCAGTACTAACAAATCCACCCGTTATCTGGACGACAACTCGAACCGCGCTGCTGGAAGGCAAACGTGAGCCTGGAAAGTTGCTCAGCGTAGCTCAAGACGGACAATAAGCACGGGCCTCTCTTCACCTGTCAATAACTGGTTCCCCGGAGGAAGAGCGGTGAGCTGATCCCAACTGTGCATATCAACTATTTATAGTATAAGAAATACTCTCCAAACCATTTGAGAAGCATTGAGCAAACGTCAACGACAGCGTCAGTGAGTCGCCCTCACCTTTGAGCTTGCGCTTCTCCTCGCGCGCCTGCTCCTTGTCCCCCTCCCGCTTGGCCTTCTTCGCTTCCTTGGCCAGCGCCTTGGCGTCCTGCTCTTCCAACTGGAAAGCACAAAGAAATGTATAATGATAATGACGATACATGTATTCAGAGTAATCAAACTCCAAGTGGCTCGATATCCTGCAATCCTAGCACACGCTGCAGAACCACGCACGTTCCGCTCAACCTGTGTCAACTGTTTGAAGTCCTCCTAGGCCGAAAGTCGGTCGAAATGGAACCCAATTCTTGTCGGAACAGCTTTCTTCTTTGTGACTGCTCGGTTTCTCGCCACTGTTCCTTTCCTCAGGCCTGCCCTGCCTGAGAAAAAAGAACCGCAGAACTCCGACCCGAACGATGAAGCTATGGCAGAGAAAGCTGCTCAAATTGTCATACGAAGAGGACCAATCCAATATTCTGTAAACGGCGAGTGAACGACGAAATTGACTGCGTCAGTGATCACGTCACTTGTAGGAATGGAGCTCGCATTGGGCCACACAAGTTCTTCTGACACTGATCTCGCAGATCAACAAAGGGTGACGAAACTACGATTCTGAGACGTAACAGTCTAGGACCCCAACGTCAGATCAGCAAACCCCTGATTGTTGATGCATCTCCCCACTCGGGATCGTGTCTATTCATAATCAGGAGGGCTTCCAAAGTCAATTAGCAGTTGAACCCGTTCTTCCAAAGTCCTAAAACAACGAATGTGAGGACTTTGAAGCCCACCTACTGCTCCTACGAGGTAGCTTGATGTTACTTTCGCCGGGGGGGCAAAGAAGGTTCTGATGATTGAGTAAAAAATCAATCCGTAGATCCTTACCTTCCGTTTCAGTTTGGCGTCCTTTTCAGCCGTCTTGTCCCCTCCCTTCGCCTTGCCCTTTGGCGACAGCAGCTCTCTCAATTCCTCCGGTGGCTCCGTAGGGATCCCGTACTTGCGCGCCAGCTTCTCGTGCACAACTAGCGGGGCGTTCTTTGTCAGGCCGATCGTCGCGGAGTCGCGGATGAAGGTCTTGAGGAGCGACTTCTGAAGGGGGTACTTCTTGCGCCTAGCAGAGGCAAGATTTGAAAGGTCTGATTCCGAGCCTAATGAGCGTATCGCAGTTGCATCATAAGGCCTGAGAGTATCACAAATGATCTCTGAGGAACCTTGCTGAGCCACTTCTGAAAGTGGTACTTCTTGCGCCTGGCAGAGACACAAGGAAGACAAGCAATGATATCAAAATCACTGGATACAAGAGGCCACGAGACTGGAATGTCCGTTGTTGATCCGGCAAATCTTCTCAGAGACTCGCTAAGGCTGACGATAAGATGCGGATGTGCAAGGGAGCTCACTCGAGGGTGTCCATTCCTTCCACAGTCGTGTCACAGTACTCTTCCTCAGCCCCGCTCGTGTCGCTCGCAATCCACCCAACCTCGTACCGGTCATTTTCGAGGACACGCAATACTCGGACGCGAATCCTGCAGTACAGGAAGTTCGATCCCGCGGTAAGAGCTTTTCTTCGTTGCTGTTTCTTCAACTGCTTGTCTTAATCAGAAGTGTGAAATGCAAGCCGGGTTTGTTGAATGGACAATCCCGTTAGTCCCACAGTAACAACAGCCGCTAAGCATAGAAAGTGCGACACATTCACAGCAAACAGATCCCAGTCAATGAGCTTGTTGTTGAACATTGGGTCTGCTTTAGGATGAAACGCTCCTGACTAGACCCGTCAGGGTTGCGACTTCGCTTTGAAGACCCCATACCTTCTGCGACAATTATGGGCCCTTGAATTCGAAAAGGAATTCCAAAATCGACAAAGAAGCAACAATATGGTGGCGACAGTTGTTTGTAGTGGTGTGCCTTGTAGAGATGACAAGCCAAAGGGAATCTTTGAGGACCCTCCACTCAACACTCTTCATTTTTGTGCAGGTCAATAACTCAGGTACAGCTTATGCATCCGGGGATATACATGTGACTTACAAGGCGCCCTCATCTTTCTTCAGCCCGACTTCCTCGCCCTTGACAAAACGGTCTTTGAATGTCTTGAAGATTGTATCCACAAGGTCGTCAAGTCGGGCTTGGCCTGGAAACAAAAGAGAAGCCACTGTTAACCACTGCTTAGATTACCCTTGTACCAGACATGCTAAACCTGTAACGAAGCCTGGTTGAACCGGTCAGTGCCCCTTCCAGTTATCTTAGCTGGCTGAAGCGAGGTTGTTCGTGAAAGGTTCGTAGACGACGTGAGCTTAACCGGCTGCAAAAACTGGAGGTCAGAAGACCCAATTCATCACCGTAGTTAAGAAGGATATTGTATTCACAGACAAAGGTCTGAGAGCAATATGGAATGTCTCCACTGATGAGAGCACCTAAGAGCACCTGAAGTTTGAGAAGCGAAATCAGCTCTCGGCTTGCCTGACTCATGGTTCTTCCGCGCCCATATTGTGACTGAGGTGAGTGCATTCATCAGCGCCCACTTGTTGCAATGGATTGCAAAGGACGGAGGTTCCGAATGCAACAATCATTCGAAGTGCAAGGCACGCTACAACTAGAGCGGGATACTTGGGCTTACTGAATTGAATCATCTCTAGCACCGGCTTGACGTAAGCCTTGGGGAACTGTTGGATCTTCTCGTTTGCCCGCTGCTCAGACAGCAGAGCCTCTTCATACGTCAGGTTTGTTTTGCCGGTTGCCTTACAGGTCCAGACTCGCTGCCTGTACAAGTTGACCCTCCCAATGTAGTCCCTGCATATAGGAACAGACGTCTCAGGACTGCTTAATATGTCAGAGGAGCCACTTTGACTGGTGCAAAATTCCCAAGTGTGAAGTTCCATGGGGGCACCAAGTCAGTCTGGTTCCAATCAAATACGCTTCTTACAATTGACGCTCATTCAGGGGTGTTGAGATGCACTCCATCTTTTCTATTACGACTTAGACAAGTCAGCACATGCGCCCTTGTAAGTGCAGCAAGACCCTGCTAATGGGCTTGTTGAAAGGAGACTTTTGCTGCATGTATAAAACGGCCTTGGTGAACTTTTGCAGCTTCTAACGTTGAGCGAGTGGAAGAGTGGTCCTCTTAAGCATTAGGGTTCTGAAGGGCCTCTCAGACCAGTCAACCACGAAAAAAGTGCCGTCAGCACTTGCTGTCAAGAAGATCTGCTACAGCACCAGTTAGACGTCACTAATCACTGACTCCACGGGGACACACCTGCCATCAACACAGCACAAACGACATAGAGTTCTTTGCAGAAAAGACATGTTGCTCTTTATTCACAATCATAGAAAAACCTGTTGAGACACACCGTCCGAAAAGGTGGTAAAACCGGCTACATCCAGTAGTAGTGGTGTAGACAGCGCGAACAATGCAAGCAGTCTGCCGACAAAGTCACAACGGAGACCTTAAACAGGACCAGCTCAAGATCTGTGATCCCAATTGATGGTCAGAACCCCGTGAAATGTGATTTGCATGAAACAGTGAGTGGCGCATTTCACATCTTCAAGGCATGGTGCGGGAATACCAATGACTGTGGGCTTACTCATACTCTCGGAACACCTCTCCGGTTATGCGGACCTTAAACACTTGCTCATTTGGTTCCAGTCCCTTCGGGCGCTTACTGAGACTATACGGTTTCCTCTTCAAAAGAGGCATGCTGGCCTGTGCATAGACACAAAACCAGGGACCAGTCTCTGCTCAGAGAGAGCAAGTTGCCAACTAAGCTCTTAACTATTACTGCTTTACAAATAAACGGTGGTTTGCTTCTAAGATGACCTGCAGTTGCATCTCAACGGGGACTCTCAAAGGTTGGGAGCTGGTTTCATCCACCATGATCCGGAAACCTGAACCTGATCACGACTGATAACGATGGGCCTCGCCCCTGTTCTCAACAACCAACTCCTCCTCGTCTTCTGCCCGCACTTCAAACCCCCAAGTTCAGGCTTCCTGTTCCAATCACTGGATCAGCAGCCTCAGCTGCTGCTTTGCCCACATTTGATTCTGAATGCTGAGCAGAGTGTCGAAAGCTCAGTACATCAGAAGTGGAATGAGAACAGGCCCAAATGCGCCAGCTGGCAGTCCAGACTGCAGTGCCAGAACTTGAGTGGATTTTGGCGCGAACGGATTTTGAATGCCGCTTTAACGCGAATGAAAACTACCCTTTTCAGTTGTAACAGCTCTGAAGCCGTTCGATCAAGCAACTTCATTCGCGCTACCGTTCGATGCCTAGGCAAGCTGATCTGGGTACAATGTTGCTTCCTTCGCTTTTTACCTAGCCGGCAGTTGTCTTCGCTGCCAGTCACGTGCCAGCCTTGCTCCGTGCATTGTCAGTGGCGTGTGCCAGTCGCTAGCACCAGGTGCACAGGTGGGCTTTTCACACCACATTCGTTCTTTGATTGCTTCTGAGCTGCTAGAGCACTGTTTCGTCCTTCAGAACTTGAAGTTGAAGACGCTCTGTCTGAGGCGCAGGAAGGCGCAGGCAGGAGCTTTGGAGCAGGGTTCCTGCGCATTCCACTAGTGTGTCTTTGGCAGCCTTTGCAGGCTGTCAGAAGCTTGGGAGCGGTCACAAGCATCACGGAGGCCACTCTCAAAGATAGCTTGGTCAGCTCAGCATGTCTCAGTCAGCTCAGATAAAGAAGGCTGGGGATTGGAATTGTCCCCAGTGCACGCACTTGAACTTCGCGCGCCGTGATGCCTGCCAGCGGTGCCAGGTGAGAAAAGTGGCACACATTGTGACATGATACTTCTTGCATTCTAATCATCTATTTTCCAAAAATTTGATTGATGATTACAACCTGCATTTCTCTCATTGCATGGTGGTAACCTGAATGGGACTCTACCTGCATTTCAGTCTCTTTTTGCCCATTGCTGATTGAATGGTATACAGAAAAGTTCTACCACCTTGTTAGAAGGTTTATCAGAAGTGTTCTACCACCATGTTATAAGGCATCCTGAAAAACATCAAAAACTAAAACCCTCCTCCTTCTTTGCCAGACGCCCCGCTTTATGGCTGATGATGCCAGTGGTGGAGAGGGGACTTGGGGTCTGCAGTATCAACAAGGCCCTATGGGGAACTTTGCTATGGAGCAACGCGTAGGAGATGCTGTTGGGATGGCTTCCAATGTCCGCCCTGGTGACTGGTAAGCAGCAGGCTTGTGCAAGTTCTTGGGGAGTTGCCACATTCAGTGCAGTCATACCACTCAAGTGGTCTTGGAAACTAAGAGTTATGCAATTCACAAAATCACAGGCTATCCACAGCCAAACCATCCTGTCAAATGTGGACTGAGCATGCTAAGCTCGTTCGTTTCTATGTCATTTTGCAAGTGCTTCCTTCACGGATCAAAGAAGGTGGTCAAATCATTTTGGTCTCAAGATCATCTTTTCCAAATAACTCTGAACATGAGAATGTATTGGTGCATTCTGGTGGTTATGCCGCCTCACTTTCTTCGCAGGTTCTGCACCAACCCCGCTTGTGGGGCGCACAACTTCGCAAGTCGCCAGAGCTGCTTCAAGTGCATGGTTCCGAAGGTCGGTGGAAGTGGCGACATGCTGGTAGAGAACAGCAAGATAAGCAAGCAGGGGTTCAAGCCAGGCGATTGGATCTGTTCCAGGTGCGTGCTGTCCTCAAAGCCGCTCTACTTTCTGCAACGTGGTAATGTAACTGTCAGATTCAAGGCTTCTTCTTCATGGCCAGAAATGATAAGGCAATCTCTCCACATCGTGACGAACTCAAATCTGCGCTGATGATGGCAAATGAACAAGTCACATACCAAAGAGGCTCACAACTCAAAGATCTGCAGCGCAATCGCCACTGCAAACATTGTGCCACCACTCACAAAGTCGGAATATGCTGCCACTTGCTGAAACCTGCCAAACACGTCCCTGTACCATCAATCTTTTAGTTTGTTCAGAACGTGTTGATTTGTTTAATTCGCCTCTGCTGACATATTGGACTGTGCAGGACCAACTGTGGAGAGCACAACTTTGCCAGTCGAGCGGAATGCTTCAGGTGTGCGGGTCCTAGGGCTGCAGACATCGGTAAGTCTGTGACAAGTTGCAGGAAGAGGATAGCAAGCTGTTGCCTTGCAGGCTGCAGACTCTAATGTCTGATCATTGTTGAGTCAAATTTGTGCTTTGTTGCCATTGTGGTGCCACAAATGAAGCTGAAGTCTGGATTGTGCTCTGTGCGCAGGTTCTGTGGCCAGAGTGCAGGGCTATGTCTTACATTTCTCAATGCTTCCCACACATATCTTTGCAGATCTTGCTATCTGAGTGGCACTGCTGGGAACTTTCTGAAGGTATCAAGCTAGGTGGAGATGCAGTAGGGAGGAGGGGACAGCTACAGGTGTTTGCTGTGTTGTTCAGGGGACAGACAGGGTTGATTTGTGTTTTTGACTGGGTACAAAACGACAATCGCACGCATAATTATCTTCAGGGGCAGACTTACTGAGGTTCGGTAGACAGGTAGATTACTGCATCCTCCTGCGCGTACATTGAGAAAGTAGTGGCAAGAACTGCGAGGATGCAGATGGTGCCAAGAGATCACTTGGATACATCACTGGCGGAGGTAGTCTAGAGGTTGTTGCAGTGCGCTGCAATGATGGGTGTAAGACTGACACCGGGCGTTACCTAGGACCTGAGGTGGTGTAGGACTGAGGAGACTCCATTTACAGCAGGGTCCACAGATGCTATCATAAGTTGCTCATAAGAACAGCGAAAGCACCTTCTCAGCTGATATCCATGAACTGAAAGTGTGCAAGTCAGGGACTTGTTTTGAAGTACATTGCTTGCGAAAACGGAGAATGCAGGAACTGAGAGATTGTTACAATCCAATCACAATCTATCAAACGCTACAATCAGTTCTTAGGCACGATACCGGCAAACTTCATGAGTTGTTACATCTATCATATACATCCAATGATATTGAAGACTTGGTGCCTGTGGCACATATGAGATGACCCTCCTTTTACAAGATTTGAGCTCTAGGGGCTGAAGTCCGGCCGGTATTGCAAAATTTGCGAGTTCGTGACCTCGGCGCATTGTAAATTCAATTAACCTGAGGAGCCACTATTTGCATGTACCCAATCACTGGTACGCAACATGGTCACTGGCCCACACGTGTTGGCCCGGCCGCAATGCATCATGTATGCGGCTGGCATATGTTGTGGTTGGCGCCTTGAAAGATTGGCATGTGCATAATATTAGCCTCTTCAAAATTGGGCTGTAATGGTGTTGGGTCGAATCATGCCGCTAGCCACGTCAGCTGGTCAAGATAAAATCATAAAGTTAGTCGTCTCTCCAAGTCAAGTAGGATTTCTTCCGCCTTTGGAGACAGATACTGCCACCAAAGCTGCGCACAATCTACCAACTGCTGGCCGCACAGCGCGGGCGGCTGCTCCCCGGGCTCCCTATCCCGGCCTCGTATCCACGGCTTATGCCGCCCGTTAAAATGCAACACGCGAGCCGTGTCTGCAAACGGCGAGACGAACGGCTTCTTTCCGTGGACCCCTATCTTGTCGAAGTAATCCTTGTCGTACCCAAGCTTCGCGAGACCCTCTTTTTCTTTGCCTATAAACTCGTCCCGCGCGAGGCCCCGCACGTTCCACTCTAACGGCAGCTTCATGTACTTTTTGTTGGCTGCGAGGAGAAAAGGGGGCTGTGCCTGTCCGTACCTGCCGGTGGGAAAAAGAATATTAACATAGTGGGTTTTCGTCGACGAAGAAGCACACCTCAGGGTAAAGCAGGTCCGACAAACAATAAATGAAATTGTTTGTACAGAGAAAATTTGGAGCACGATCAACCATAGCGATCGCAGAAACTGCGCCCTCCTCTCTCTCGGGCAAAGACCGAGTTTCCCGGCAGATAGCCCTCTCGTGCTCATTTTCTCGGCCAAAGGGACGAAGCCAAAGCGCTCGGTGCTCAGCGGTCCACTCAATCGGGACCGATACAACCGCTTTCAACGCATGGAACAGACAACAGCGGCTGAGGTACTCGCCGTCGATCGAAGACAGTAGATCAGAATTCCGGCTCATCGACATCGACTTCGCTCCGCCAACTCAACAGAAGGGGGCTAAACGATCTGCTTCGAAGATCGCCAGCATTCCTTCCGATTGGCCGTCAGAGATAAAGATCGCCCACTCTAATTGAAACAACGCCGTCACGTCAAGGTGACACGTAAGGCTGCGGTCAGCCCGTATGCTACGTTCGGACTCGCTCAACGCACTACGAAGTGTGCCACTTCTCGGCGACACGAAAGCAGGATTCGGTGCGTAGGAAATCGCCGCAAAAACCACGTGCTTAAACCTCTTTTCAACAATTCGCAAAACGCCGACTGAAAACGCGGATCGATCTCGTTTGAGCCCCTCACCTGTAGAGCGCCGCCTTGCCGCGCCCCGAGTGCTCCATCCACCATTCGATGTGCCCGGTGATGTTTTTGATGAGCCAGAAGTTGGCGTTCACCGCCATGACGCCCCGGTTGACGCTGCACGCGCCCTTGTCGTAGCGCGACTCGCGGCCGGGCTCCCCGGGGACCGCGTCCTTCTTGATGTGCGCGAGCATGCGGAAGTCGAGCACCAGGCCGAACGTCTGCGAGCAGTCCTCCACCTGCGAAACGTGCGTCCGTGGCTAAGTCAAGTGCGTTCAACTTTTGGTGACTGGAGTGCGAGTGAAGTCTCGGCAAGTGGAGTGCGTCCAGTCCAATCAAGTGTAAGTGTGTGTCCGGCAAAAGTGCGCAAATCGAAAACCAGGCCGAGCGTCTGCGAGCAGTCCTCCACCTGCACACGGCATACCCAGCAAACGTAAGAGTATGAGATCCTTTGCGATCGCCTGCAACCAGCGGAGGGCTCGTCGAAAGCAATCTACTTTGGCTCGTCTTCCAACAGGATTCGGTAAAGTTACAGGGAAGTTGAGAAGAGCAAAAGAATGCGGAACTCTGAGTGCGAGGCCGAACGTCCGCGAGCAGTCCTCCACGTGCTCGAGGCATAATTCCGTTTCGCTGATTGTTATACTAAAAAATTGAGGAGGGCTCGTCGACCATATAAATGACATCCATTTCCATGTGCATACGGAGGCTTGTCATCCGATAAGACGGGATTCAATCCAGAGGGACGAGTACAGTAGAGCGCAATACTCGAGCACCAGCCCGAACGTCTGCGAGCAGTCCTTTACCCGCCTACGGCACGTCCGAGCTTCGGAAACTGGTAACTGTAGTAAACCTTCTAGCAAACTTCAAACTCTTTTCGCTACTGATACACAGTAAGGGGCTTGTGTGTTACTTGTTCAAAGAAACGAACGTTAGCTTGGTGGGACACCAAAGATCAGGGACTTGGGTAGATCAGTGAAGAGCTTCAATCCAGATTTCTCGACTGACCTTCTATTGCCGTACTTTCAGCATCTTCTGGACTGAGTAGTACCGTATCAGATGTGAAGGTCGAAACGAGCATTCTGCGAATCTTAGGAGCGTCTGCTCGACGGGAACAACACCAGCAAGCTCGTTATCCGACAGAGAGGAAGAGTGAAAATGAGATTTTGTATGAATCTTATTTTTCAGAATCCTTCGACTTTGGGCCCGCTGGCGACCGGAAACCGGGATCTAACTTTGAACGGCCTTAGCTTCGCGTTCGCTCACCGCCGCCAAGGGGAAGCCGTGCATCGCCATGTCCGCGAGCTCGGTGATGTCCGCTTTGACGACGACGTCTGTGTCCAGATAAATTATCCGCTCCAGGCCGGGAGCGATGTGCGGGAGGTAGTACGGGAAGTAAGCGTACAGGCTGGTCAGGCCCTGCTGCACGTACGTGCCGTTGATGCGCACGAGCCGCCGCTTGATGGCGTGGATGTCGGCGGCGTTCCTGAGGGGAAAACAAGTGGTTTGAGAACGGAATTGAAGGAGCATGCGGACCGCAGTTTGCAGTCGCAGACCCCCAAGCTGCTTGGTGCTCTATGCGCGAGCGAAAGGGGGCTTGATCACGTCACTGCCGGCGAGGTTTGACGTGCCGGGTTGCTGGCGACCTAGCATAGACGTTTTGAACCTGTAGCCCCGAACGTTAGACTGTAGGTGAGATCGACGTTGGTCGTCGACAAAGTACATACCGGTCGGGCGCGCTTAAGCTTAGTCCCAAGCCGTGTGGGGGTCAGCGTTCTCCTTTCACCGGATCTGTGAGCATGCCCCAAATTTAGTTGTCGCTTACTTGCAGTAAAGTGGTGTACTGCAGGATCCTTTTACCTCAGCCGCACTACTTTTCTCCATGACGTATCGAAAGGATCATGACCTTGAGTACTTTGCTCTTCCGGTTCAGAGCGACTTTGACACCACTTTCGTGACATGACAAGAAGATTAGGCCCGTGACAGGAGCGTGAAGCTGCTTTGTTGTGCATCAGACTTCAAGAACCAAAGATGCAGAAACCGAGACATGACCATCAGCCAAGGTCCTACAAAGCAGGTCGAAAACAGTTGGCACAGAGCATGTATAAACACGGACCTGAGGGACAAAACGAGCTACAAACAGAAAGCTAGGTTGACGGATGAACGGACTATTTTCTACTGACCCCTCTGGCCTTCAATAGAGCTGACCAGGTACGAAGTGTTTTTCCTCTACACGAAGACATGACAGTAACTATCTTCGTATGTTCCAAGTACAATCCTTTCATGTTTTTAGACGAAAAATATAAATATACAAACAGAATGTTAAGCCTCAAAAATCTTACTCGTTGATTCCAAAAGCAGTGTTGGGGAAGATGAGGCTGAGGACTTTGGAAGCGTAGTCTGCATATGCTGGGGGCAGGATGAGATGAAAGAACAGGCGTTCAGGGTACCTGCGGGGAGAACGGAAGCCTTCAAGCCAGACACCTTGTTTCCTGCAGATCATTCCGGAAGGCGCTAAAGCTAACTAGTAATATACACTCAAACGGGGCACATACAGGGCATCTTGGAGGTAGAAAAGACAGAGCAAGAAAAGGAGGTGGATCTCAGCTGGGAGGACGAAAGTTTCTACATAGAAATGGGCAGGTCCGTTTTGGTCGCAGGCCTTGACTTAACTGACGGCACGAGGCAGACACCATCTTGCCGCTCCTTGGAATGGAGCATTTGTCCCGCTCAAGTGAACGCATTAAACAAATGCCACCGGTCGGTTCTGCAACGTGTTTAACGATTTGCTGAACTACGTGTGTGAATGATGCTGAAACTTGACAATTGTCTGCATATTTCTGTTCACGCACCTCGTATGCACAAGCGTCGAGTTCATGACCACCACGATCGGCCGCAAGTCCCGCTGGTCGCTGCTCATAAACACGTCCACCGCCTCCCCATCTGGCCGCCCCGTTGCGGCACGCACCTCATCGTACTGCACAGTCACAGGCGCCGAAACGCTCCCCACAATCACCGTGCTTCCGTTCCGCCAGTGCTCCACCCGCATTGGCCCCTCATGGCTCGACAGCGTGGGAGTTTCTGAAGGGGCACTAGTGATGAAGAGAGTGACTGCAAGGACTGCGAGGAGCCAGCACACGACAGCAGGCCAGTTGATGCGCTGGTGGGAAGGGCCCCACCCCCGAGGGGCCCGCCGCCCCTTGCGGCCTCCCTTCGAGGGGCGCATCGACACAGGGACGCTGCGCGATTGGGCTGCTTCTCTGAAAGATCATCCGACCAGAGTGTGATTCTACCGGACCATGTTTTCAACAGTCCTAACTATGCTTTAGATCACAGGTGTGCAGTAAGGTTTCTCTGCTTGGACCTTTCGGATTTACGTGACGCGCATTTGTGTCCCAGAGTGTTCTGTGTTTGGACCCTACTTGCAGCTAGCTGTGGAAGTTTGCACATGAAGAGGCACATTCATGAACGGGAATGCAGCCAAAGGAGCACTGTCAGGTGCCACTGGCTAGTCCAGGTTGCACATCTTCTCAACTTTCATTGCTGTGTACTGCTCCTCGCCAATGGTGAGACCCTTCTCTATCAAGTTCTCCAGAGAAGGAATCTGCTTGGCCCTCCCCTGAATGCAAACCCTCCGCTTTCCTACTCCCCTCTCTCACATCCCCAGCGTTTGGAATCTGGTGCCCTGCCTCTGAAGGCAAGAACAGAGTCGCTAGACACAGGTTTGTGACACACAGAGCAGCCTTCCTTACACAGAGCAGCCCTCCAGACTGCAACAACGGCAGAAGTAGACTTGACTAGCGCAGTACGCCAGAAGAGGACCAGCAAGGCGCCACTCAAGCTGACAACTACAATTTAGAGTGATTGCCAGTGCCAGTAACTTCTCTCTTCAGCAGAATTGACAATGAATCATTTTAATATGATCGTTCTCTAGAATATGTTTAGTAAGGGTACCGTCACTTTGAGGTGGCACCCGGTTAGGTATTTTAGAGGCACTTTGGCCAAAGGGTCACAAGCCCCCCCCCCCTCCCGGCCTTGTCTTCACAAAAATGGTCAAGGCCCCGGGCCGGTCAGCCACCAGCCGGGCCAGAAAAGCACTGTCGTATACACATTTTTGCCCTTCTTTTACGTTGGGAAGTGCATCTTGGTGCATTCGAGGGCCTAATTCTCAGTCCCGTGGGCTAAAAACCTGCTAAACGAGGACAAATTAGCACCAAAAAGCGGAATCTCTATAGCTAGGATCCAGCTGGGGCTGCGCCCCAAGTGAAAGGCCACAAGCACCCCCCCCCTCCCCGCCTATGGTTGGCTGAAGCAACCCAAGCCCCCCCCCCCCAACGGAATACCTAAGGGGGTGCCACTTCAAAGTGACGGTACCCTAAGCTCAATGTTTAGTACTGGGACGGGTAGGGTTAGTATGGTGGTTAGGGTGCGGGTGCGGAGCGAGTGATTATTTGGGTTTAGGTTTTTAGTGTTTAATAGCTCGTTCTTACTAAACCTTGAGCTTACTAAACATAGTATGGCCTTATGAAGCACTGTCGACGAAGAGAGATCTGCAAACTTAGTGAAAAGCCAGGTGGGGCTTCTGAACCTGTTCGTCGCGCCTGGCGATGAGAAAATGCTGTACGCGTATAAAACTCGCACCGCGTTTGGAGGCTAAACCAACGTCTTTCGGCCGATCCGTCGTACAGTCGAATTTTAGAAACTGACTTACAAGAGCGGTCTCTCCGCTTCTCTCGCCCTCTTTTCACGTCCGCTCAGCCAGGGGGGCGCATTTGAAGGGCGCAATGGTGAGGAGTGGACCCTGGCAGTACGTATGGCCATCAGATTAGCTGCCAATGTCCTGTGCAGGAGCGAAGCTTTCGCCTACGTTTAGTAGCTTGATGCAGAATTATTAGGCGTTGGAAAGTGGGGCGTTCTGCAAGTCCTGTGAGGAGGGGTTGCAACTGCTCAAGCTGCCAGGATATCAGGCGTATAAGTTGGTGGCAACTTCTGGGAAACATAGAAACAGGTTGAGTGTGTGAGTAATTCTGGGTTTTCGCAATGTGCAGGCGTTCGTCAAGACCATCAAGACCAGGTCTTACTTCAAGAGGTTCCAGGTCAAGTACCGCAGACGCAGAGGTATGTTGCCAATCTAGCTGGTGCAAAATGACGGAGTATGCGGGCTGAACAGGACAGGCAGGCTGGCTTTTAATCGTCGCTCTGTGTTAGGTGCTGATCGCCTGTGACCATTACCACTTTGGTATGGTAAGAGTGGGAATGGAACAAGGATGTGCAGTCCTGGGCCCTACTGTTAGGTCCTGTGAGCGCTGAAAGATCAATTGGGTTGTCTGGGGCAAGAGCTTAAGGTGACTGGGCCGCGTGAGGAAGTGGTAATGGTTGTCCATGGGTTAGCTAAGCAGGTTGTGCGCAAAAGTCATGGCGTCCAACTGAAATGTCTAGACTTATTATTCAAAGGCACCTGCTTGCGCTGTTGTTCTCAGAGGGGTATGTGCTGCATGAAGAGCCCATAGTGCAGCTACTTGCAAGGAAGCAGCAGTGCCGTAGGGCTTGGGGTGGCCCAATTTTAGGGGCCTTTTGAGGTCGTAAGCTGGATGCGGGGGCCAACATGGGTTGGTGTATGGCCACACGTGCAACAAGTCTTGCAGTGTTACTGGATATCAATATTGCTCCCATTCTTTCGCATTTCAGAGGGAAAGACCGACTACCGCGCGCGCATCCGCTTGGTTACCCAGGACAAGAACAAGTACAACACCCCCAAGTACCGCTTTGTGGTCCGCTTCACCAACCGCGACATCGTGGCCCAGATCGTGTCCGCCAAGCTCACGGGGGATGTGGTCCTGACTGCCGCCTATGCGCACGAGCTGCCCCGGTATGGCCTCAAGATTGGCCTCACCAACTACGCTGCTGGTGAGTCAACCAGGTTGCTTTTACGGGCGGAGTGGACACCAAAACGCGGGTTGAGAGAGCTTCCCGTACAGTTATTTGTTTGGACGTGGAGAAGAATCAAAAGCCCTGCTGATGGCATGTGCTTTGCGGAGTCCTTAAAAAGATATTCTTGGCTTGTAGAAGTCGGTTGTTCAGGTTACTTAGCACCTTTGTACTTTGGGATCGGGTAGCTTAGGAATGTTGTGTTTTCAAATGACTGTTGCTAGGGTGTGCAAAAGTTGTGCTTTAGTGCGCAGCCAATCATCCGCTCCAGTGCTCCTGTGACTGCTAAAAGCTGTGCAAATCCAACTTTTTCTGGCCTCTTAAGGAGCCTCTCCCCCACTAACTCTCCCCTCCCTCCTCCCAAAGCCCCCCGCGCGCCTCACCAACCCCCTCGCAGTGGATTGTGTCTCTCATGGCATTAATCCGATACTGCTCGTGATCATTTCCAGCCTACTGCACCGGGTTGCTCTTGGCCCGCCGCTTGTTGAACAAGCTGGGTCTCGATGAGATGTACCCGGGTAACGAGGAGGCCACTGGCGAGGACTACAACGTCGAGGCCGGCGAGGAGAAGCGCCCCTTCACGGCCCTGCTGGACGTCGGGCTTGCGAGGACTACCACCGGCAATCGCGTGTTCGGCGCCCTGAAGGTGAGGGGAAGTTCGGTTGCTTGCTTGCCTTGTACCTTAAAAGGTTTGATTCTGCTTGTTTGGCATGTCAAGATGGGGGCAAGTGACGTGTCTTTTTGAAGACAATCACAGTTGCTGGTTTCTTAGGAGGATTTGTTGAAGAGGAAGGAATCGATGATTCAGGGAGTTTATTGAGGAGGAAGAAGTCAGGAAGGTCGAAGAGGAAGGAGTCAGGGAGGTCATGCAACTAGACAACTGGTTTCGCCGACATCTGCTTGGCAGAGAGGAAGCATAATCGGATTTAATGAAGAGGTCCCTTATCTGTTACAGAATTGTGTAACGTTTGTAGACATGAGTCATGTTTGAGACACGAGATGTGCTTACAATGTCTGGCACATTGAGAACAGTTTTTAAAGACCTGCTGACGACATTCTGCTTGTCCTTTGCCAGGGTGCCTTGGACGGTGGCCTGGACATCCCCCACAACGAGAAGCGGTTCCCTGGGTATGACAAGGAGAGCAAGTCCCTGGACGCGGACACGCACAGGCGCTACATCTTTGGCCAGCACGTGGCTGACTACATGGAGGTGAGGGGCTTTGCAGGTGGAATTTTGACGGATTGAATTTGGCACGTCTTGAACATGCGAGGGCAGTACTTAAGGTGACTCCCAGTTTGTCACCTCATACATACTCGAGTGTCTGCTGCTGATGTTCGATGTTGGAAGTTGTCTTTTCGTTGGCACACCATTGAAGGAGGAAACTTTCAAGAATTACACGACCCCCCTTCTTTCCTCCAAGATGTGTCCACACTAAACGCAAAGAAGCCTCACGTCTTTACCTCTCCTTCGTAGTCTCCATGCTCCGAGATGTCAACCCCTAGTCTCCTTGTTGGAGAAGATAATCTTTGTCGGCAGTTCTTGAAGGTGTCAATTTCAAGAGCACGCAACTAATTAAAATATCTGCCACTTGAATTAAGCGTTCCAATATATCTCCACTAGAGGTGTCAGGCTTTTCAATGCCGATTCTGAAAAGGTGTCTTATGTCTTGGCAGGCCATGAAGGAGGACACCCCTGAGAAGTACGCGGCCCACTTCAGCAAGACCGTGGCGGAGGGTTTGGAGCCCGACGAGCTGGAGGACATGTACAAGGAGGTGCATGAGGCCATCCGGGCGGACCCCACTGCCAAGCTCACCGAGAAGAAGAAGCCCGAGAAGCCCAGGCAGTGAGTTTCCTTGCATTTCTTTTGGATGCCCTTCGTTGGTTGAATTTTTGAATCTGCAAGCACTTTCAAGCGTTTTCGATTGTAACGGAAGGTACAATCCCGACCGACATGTGAGGTCGGTGGTCCGTCCTTGATTGAGAACTCTAGGGCTTTTGTACTAGGGGGCTCGAGGAAGTTAGAAGGGTAGGCGGTGACGGGCTTGCACTAGCGGGGATGGAGAGATTGAAGTGTTTGAAACCTTCACCATTCGTAATTTCTTCCGGGGCACATGCCGGAAGACCGAGCCTCTGGCAGTCAGTGTTGGTCGGGGGCGCTTCATTGTTGTACACATTGGGGCTGACACCGTTTTGTTCTGTTACTTTTTTGTTGGGCATGTTCCGAAACACCTGAGACGAAGGGATTGTGGTCAGATCCTTTTAAGATTTTCTAGAATCTTCTAGATAGTGCTGGACCACCTCCACGGTCGCAAGTGCGTTGCTCAAACATATGAGTGAGGCGGAGTAGCTTTAAGAAGCGACCAGGCCTATCAGCGGAATCTGTTCTATCAAGAAAGAGTTCTGATTGTTGGCCTTTCGTTCTTGCAGATGGAAGATCAAGAAGCTGACCTATGAGGAGCGCAAGGCAGCCTTGGTGAAGAGGCTGGCGGCTCACAACGAGGCCGACGAGTGAAGCTGCTTCTAGGCCTTGAGTTGGCAGGGTGACTGACGGTGCCCCTTTTAATACATGGGTTTTGAGCAGGGTCCTGCAATTGTTGTCCTGTCGCTTTATGTGGGGGAAAAACGCGATCTTGTGGCAGGACTCACGTCACGCGTTGCATGCTGATGTGCTTTGAGACGTGCATTGGCTGTGATTTGACTATGGTCACTTCGGTGTGATATGCACGGATGTGTGTTGTGGATGCCATGATGCAGCGTGTATGTTATAGCAGACGGAACAGCTCTAAATTTAGCCAGATGCCAGACACATGCCGGCTCAATAGCTTTGCAAACGCATGTGACCCCAGTTATGTTTCGAGCATTTCATGTATCGACGGGTTTGAATTACAGCTCACAGGTGACATTGACCCGCATTGATTGGCTAGCTTTTGTGCATGAAGTAACTCTGAGATCATTATAATACGTCAGCCACATTTTGCACGATTTTGTCATATATATGGCCAGGCAGCAATCGATTATAGCTTCAAGATTCATAGAATGGTGTGTAGTGCACTAGTTGCCAACTTAATCTTCCCTCGCTTGGTGGAGTTAACAAATAGCTGGCAGGCTGTCCACAAACCATAGAATTTGCACGCATCGATTTTGCTGCACAGGACAGCTTTACTTTTGTCAGTGTCAACCAGCGTCCCTTACTATTTGCAACTCACGATTCAACACATGATTTTCACGTCTTCGACTTTGCGAAAGTGTGTGAGCTTCTTCAATAACTATGCGAAGCCTTTCGACTGTTTTCGCGTCAGAGGCAGCCTTCTCTTCGTACTTGAGATTATTCGCTGCCACCTGATCATTACGTGCTTCAAAGTTACTGAAAATTGCACTCTGCTTCAGCTCACTCACAACATCGAGCAGGGACTCCGCAGCTTGTGTCTGCATAGGAAAACGAATTTGAAGAGTGTGTTTGAGGCGCAATGACCTTTTCTGGGATGCTCGGGCAAAGATCCTCAGATCCGCAGGCTCAAAAGTCTGCACTAAGTAACAAACGACAAGGGCAAGAAAGGCTCGATGCAACAAAACCAGAATGAAAGGATGTGCGTCGACAGGAAAATAATGATAGGGACCTAACGTTGTCAACAGCAGTGTAGAACACGGCTTACAACATGTGGGGATGTCTGACATGTATCGTGTGGGCACAGTGATGGTGCAAAATGAAAGTCTGCTGCAAATATAAAGTGCTTCACAAGGTGCCCCAACTTACAATCTTCGCAACGTGGACATCGATCTGAAAAGCTTCCTGTGTGTTCCGTGTCTGATCCTGGACCTGCATCCAGACAATTAAGGATTGTTTGAAGCTTCAATCAGCATTGAAATTAGGCCCTTGCGCAGCAAACAGGTTAAGGATGCTCGTCCCAAAACTTCTCAATCAGGTGCAACCTTCAGAATGAACAATGACAGCAGTAATTGTCATGGCTTTCCCTAAGATTCCTCCTCTGCGTGGGGGTAATCAAAATCATGAAGGAAGCACCAGCTGTTGCGAGTTCGTCATAAGTCGTTCACGGTCTCTCATCAAGACATCATTAAGTAAACGGCAATCACTGGGGTCGGAGAAAGGTGTAAATAAGGCAGTGGGTATCTTGGGATGAACAAGTCTGATCAGAAACCAAGCGAAAAAGACTGGCGAAAACTGAGTCAGACTAACTTTGCACGCTGCCACCATGTTGCTGAAGTTCTCCACCAGACTATTCAAGTCGGAGTCCACCCGCTGCTGCAGATTCCGCTGCTTCTGCAGGGCCGCCTGAAGAGTGCTGGTCCCAAGGGCCCCGGCGCCAATCTGTGCTTTGCCAGTAGGCTGAGCCATGACTTCGGTGATGTGAGTCTTCCAGTACAAGCGACGTTGAGGGGCCTAACAAGCTTTCATCTCGTTTCTGCGGCAGCCTGCTATTCAGCGAATGCAATCCTTCAACTCCGTGCTCTTTCAATGTATGCCTTCAACCTGCCTTTGAATGATGGTGGGGCTTTCTAGAGATTGTCAAACAGAGAACAAGCGTCCTTCATTTGTTTTTTTCAGCAGACATGCTAAGCGAGGGTGTTGAACAGGCCTGTTGAGTAGAATATATCAGGGACTCTACAGTCAAGACTCAAGAAGGAGAAAGGGCAGGTGCCCGCTGTAAAACAGACGCTCTGAGCAAGCTGTTCCAAAGATCGATGAAGTGCTCAATGGAACCTCGTCTACCAACATTGGGCTTCTTCCACCCCTCAAGGTCTCTGCAGCTTGCAAGTAAACGCATCACATCTCAATATAACTTCCAGACTTCCAGTCCAGCTGCTCGCATTGACTGAGTCCGCCTGCAAAGAAAAAGACTGCATTGCCCCATTGGTCATAGGTACATGCCTCCAAAAACAGACCCTGACCTTCACGTACACAACGAGATCCTGCGCTCCCCTCAGAAACTGTCGGCTTGAGAAGAACCACCATCACCATTTTGAGCTTGCTTCCACCTGCTCTCTGTCACGCTTCGCTTGCAGATTCCACACGCGCGCTGAGCGGGCCAGCTGCGTATGCCGTCAATCTAATGGAATTTAACACTTCGAAATTCTTATCAATGTCCCCCAAGAGGAGTAGATCAGAATTTGCTCCGGCTGGAAATGGATGATCGATGCGAGACGGAGCGCTTATGACGACTCGACGACAGCTGATGTCATTTGAAAGTGGATAGAAACAAGATCCTGGGATCTGTATACATACCGTATGTGGGCGAAACATCAGATTCTCCTCAGAAGCTTCTTCCCCATATCAACGTCAAGCAAGCGCCAGTGGAGCTGCTAGCCGGCCCCTTGAAGCGTCTGAGGCCGTCAGCTGACCCAAGCAGGGACAATGCAGGCTGTTTCCAGGGCTGTTGCGACGGGGCCGGCGTGCCTGGCAGCCCCTGTGTGCACATGGAAGCCGCGGGCGTCCGCCTCTTTTGGCCAAGCCGCTGCATTGCATTCTGTGCGGGTGTGCGCACCCAAAAGGTTCACCGGGAGGCAATTGCTAGCTGAGCAGTTTGCTGAGAAGCGAGTTGGAAGAGGTGGAGCCCTGGCAGTGGAGGCAAAAGCAGTGACGGTCCTCGCTCCAGTTGGTGAGTCAATGTACCAAGACTTGGTTAAAGTGAATGTGATGTTTGGGTTTGAAACCCTCCTGTTGTCTTTTTTGTGAACGTTTTGTAAATTGAAGTTCTGAACCTGTAATGCCATCGCATTTGCATTCAATGTGCAATGCAGGGGCATTTCCACTTCAGAGCTTCGTCTCCTTTCATTTCAAAAAATTAGTTGCTCAAAGCAATGGGGCACTGCATTTACATTCCCCTCCCTCAGTGCCTGGCATATGTGTTGGTCCTAAGCACTATCAAGCTTAGAACTTCGAGTACTGGGAGGGCACCAAGAATGGTCTTCTGACCAGATTAGAAGCAAGTGCACTCCAGTAGTCAGCTGTCACAGATGGAATTCCTGCATTTGTTGCTCATATATTCAAGGTCTCATGATCCTGGACGCTTGAACTTTTCTTTTGCCAATCTACACTTCAAGAACACCTGGTTTGGCAATTGCCATCTCTTGTTTGAGATACATCTCTAGTGCACGGATGGCTCTGGCGCCTTCAGACCTGCCTCGTCCTAGGTGAATACAAACGAATCAAGTCCTGTGAAAGCTGCTCTGAGGGCCGAACTCCAAGTTTTTTTTTATCTATTGTCTCTGCTTTAGAAGCTCTTCAGTTTCTCATAGTGAGGACAAGCAGATTCTTATGTTGGGCGAGATGGTGCACCCTTCGTGCTGCATTGCTCTAGAATGAATGAAAAAGAACAGATTGGTGACCTTTTCGGCTTGATATTAGGAAGCGTCTTTTGCTCTACTAGGGGCTGGTATATGAGATTGTTGAAAGCTCCTGCACTTCATTCGCAGACTAGCTGGGCAGGTATGTAGATAACCTCCAGAAGTAGCATATGCAAATCTGACAGGTTTTGGGAGTATCGAGTATCGAGTATCGAGTATTGAGCATTGAGCATCAAGTAGCGGGTGTCGAAACAAAACGTTGCGTAGACTCACTTCAGTGCCAGACTCCCCTGATGGGCCACTTTCTTTTGATTTGTACACGGTGGCGGAGAAGATTTTCTTCTGTAATTTTTCACAAGAGTCGCAGAGGGCTTAGGCCTCCTGCTCATACTAGGAAGACAGGATTGGATTGCAGGCTTAATATGATAAATGTAAGACAAAGGGTGTCTGTTGGAGGACTGCAGACAATACTGCCATCTTACTGGCTCGCTTGATTTGTGCTCTAGAACACAGATGTAACCTTGCCAATTGCAGGCGACGGAGCGACTGACCACCTGGACGAAAAGACTGACCCGCCTGGTGAGATTCGGGTGGACAGCGACTTTGTGGTGGGGCGCACTGACGACCGTGCTGACTACGTGCTGCCTGTAGCAACGGGTAAGTTGGGACCAAGCAAATGCAAGGCTCAGGAAAGCATGACCTCCGAGGCGAAGAGACTGTGTGAAGGCTTCAATGTGAGGAAGGCATGTTGCTTGAGCAACGAGAGGTGGCTTGCCAGTCTGCTCTCTTCAAGGTTTAGGAGAAGATGGATAATAAGAAGCAGAGCCGCTGGAGTCGTCTGAAATGTTTCTGCGGACTTTTGAAACAGCTCACAACCACAGACTTCCATGTACTGCCTGATGACGTGCCACTCATTACTAAGTCCATGGGAAGTCAATTCAACGCCCAGAGAATCTTGGAAGCCTTGTAACATGCACCCCTTGTCACCCGTTTCCTAGAGCAGCCTGGACACACGAGTTTCTTGCCCAGCTGGCATAGTGACCAAGTATTCTCCTCGGAGGGTTTCCAAATTTGCCAAACTTTTCAACTCAACAGAAACTCCAAAGCAAGCTGACTCTTGGAACAGACCATAGTTCTGCACTCATTTAAATCTACCTTTTCAAGTCAGATCCTCCTGTCAGTGTAGCGGCCCGTTGCTATCATTGTAAGAACAGACGAAAAGACTGAAATGCGGATTTGAAGAAGGTGGGAAACCGGATCGCGACTTACTCTTGAGCAGTCTCGGATACCCGTCGACACGATTCTTCGACTTAACAAGCGACCTGCCGTTTTATGTCTTCACAGTGTCAGGAGCTCACGCCAAGGTCGAGAAGAAAGGAGACAAGATCTTCATCACCGACTTGGAGAGCACAAACGGCACCTACATTGACAAGAAGAGAATCAGCTCCAACACGCCCATTGAGTTGAAAGTGGGCAGCACTGTTGTCTTCGGTGAGTGTCTACCAGAGTTTTCTGTTGCTTTTGTCTCAAAGCTTGGGTTATGGACTCTTGCTGTCCGTGTATTCGCCTGCTTGGGCTGCTTGGCGCAGAGAAGCAGAAAGGAAATCATCTTCTGTCATTGAGAGGTCAATCACTAGGATCATCTTCCTCCATTGAGGAATGCAGATCACTGGATACAATACTTCCGTCACGGTTGTTCCCGTTGCCATAAGGTTTTGTGAAGAGCCCGGTCGTTTTGTGGCACACGTACTCAGCTTGTTTCTACGTGTTGCCGCCAATTGAAGCCCTCTACTTTACAATATCGTGAATTGTACAGCCAATTTGAAAACGGATACGTATGCTGACCGTTTTATCTTGGACACCATCTCTTACTTTCTCATCGATTGCTGAGTTCGATGTTTCATTGTCAAGCTTAGAAGCATCGACTTATCACAGTCGGCTTTGAATACCAAGAGCTCCAAGCAGACGATACACTCCGGTTGATAGTGACTCTGGTCTCCCTTGCCAAGTATTAGCAAGACGGTACATCGGGACGAATGAACTCGCTCTCATTTGGGATCCTCAACCGGTCAGCAGTTTGGTCCTCGAAGTTCAAATGCTCTCGCAGCAAGGCAGCCGTATTTCGGGGTCGCAAGCACGGCCCTTGAGAAACGTTAGTGCCTGAAGCCAATCAAACCGATTCACTTTTGAGTGGTACAACAAAAACTGAACAAATAGCCGTTGAATATAGTCTTGCTGCCTACGAGCCATCGTGTACAGTCTTAACCTCTACCAATCGAAAATGTCTCTTGTCTTGCAGGTGACGAGCACCTGGCTGCCTTCAAGCTGGAGTCTGTTGAAGAGGAGGAGGCGGAGCCAGCAGCGGCGGCTGAGTAGAAAGGCAAAAGCCGATTACAAGACAGGCTGTGAATGTATTCTTATCCCTACTATCAGCGGATGTCACGCCTTCGTTACAGGATGTTTTTGAACTATCGTGTGTGTGTGTCGATAACACTGCCCGAGAGGGCCTTGCTAAGGAGAGTCAAATAAGAATGCAACAGCGGGTTGTGTTTGAGAACCTGGATATTGCTCTGATTTTTTTGCCTTGGTAGTTTCGCGTTGTCAACCAGACAAGAGGCAGTCCTGCTAAGCGGTCCCGATGCTCCTTCTGACTATCTCGAATAAGGACTGCTTTCAGAATGATTGCAGATTTTTGACATTGGGGGTGCGATTATGCTTAAGTGACCCCCTTGTTTTTATTACCCTGGCATTTAAGTTCGGATATGTGACACGCAACCATTCCGTGTTAACCTCATGTTCTTTAAATTTACCTGCATTCTCGTCGACAGTAGGATCCTTGTGCGGACGGTCATGCCGTCGGATGGGAGGTGTAGATAGGCTCAGTGTGATAGTCATATTCAGATAAACACATTTGCGTTCGACTCACGACCGCCTAATAAAACTTTTGGACGGAGCTCAGTCACTCATGCACAGGGGTATCCTGACTCATTAGTACGTCAATTGCCACCCTGTGCACATATTTGCACATGGCCGGGCCGGCTTCACTGCAGTGCAATTACATGACCGTGCCATGCAGCACGTTGTCGTCAGGTTTGATGCCAGAGTCGGATCGAGCATTCGCATTTGCCAAGTATACGAGTCTTCGCATTGTGCGCGCCATGTCCTGTGCTATCTGATAGTGTGCATGGCACTCGTGCGATCAATCTTATGAAAATAGAAGGGATGCAAAATGTTTGCATATTGATCGAGGGTAGGTAGGCGTTCAAAACTCAAACATTAATTCCCATGTATGCTGCATGGGAGCCTATGGCTCATGTGGCTACGGCGTCTGAAAAGAGAACATCGGGTACAGCAGCTTGCAAGCTGACCTAATATATAGGGCAATGTGGCTCCTTAATTATCGACTGTGTATATCGGATAACATTAATCGAGGGGATGCATCTGTCAGTGACTTGATCATTCAAGTAAACAAGCTGGCTGAGATGCGACAAGTGGGACAATCCTTGAGGTACTTTCACCTGTCCATAGCTCGATTGGTAGGTCGAAAAGCTGCAGAAAGGACGGCAAGTTTGTAAACAAGAAAGCCCGCTAGACCTCCTAGAATCTGCCGAGGCTCGAGACTCCTCGTGTCATTCCCGCCCACATATTTTACAGCAACAAGGCCCAATAAGGCAACTAAGACTAGCCTACTCGCAGGCCCTTTGGCAATGAGAGCTACTTTATTCAAAATCCTGTCAAGAGGACCTTCGCTGCGACTGCTTGATTCTTGTTGTTCCGAGTGCGTACCAGATGACCCAACCGTGCCTGTGGCTTCGACCGCCTCTCCCTTTCCTAGCTGATCTACCGTTCGTTCCAGCAAGAGAAGGTAGAGCAACCCCGCCAAGCCCCCGGCTGCGAATCCAATACCAACTTCATCGCCAAACGCAAGCTTTGAGCCTAGCGTGCCAACTCCCACCAAAGCCGCAGTGGTTCCTAAGAGAAACACCTTGAGCTCTTGGTACTCTGCCAATCCGGCCGCCCTTGTAGCGGCCAACTCCTCCATCGAATTACTCAATCTGCTCGTCAGTTGGCTCATGGCGTCCTCAGTGTGAACCCCCGCCGGGTCTAGCTGCGCGGCAGACTCTTCACAGCCCTCCCCAATGAGACTTTCGTTCCACTTGAACGAGTATAATACAGATGGTATTTTGTCCAACTCTGCTTCTTTGTCTCTGTCTCCAACCACACTTGTGTCACTATTTTGGCTGCCCTTGGAAACCTCCGATGACCCGCTTTGATTGATGTCAGCATCTTGCCAAAGCATGTCAGGAGCAGTTTCACTCGCCTCAATGCTGGCCTGTTTCACAAGGACGCCGGCTGCTGCTGGTCGCCAAGTTCCGCTTACAGGGGACAGCCAGACCCTTTCAATGCTGTCCAGAGAAGGCCCCGTGAAATGAGCTTCTGCCGTCGCGCCAATGTCAAAACTCCCACTCAAACCAAAGACCTGCGGACCTTCATTCTTCTCAGCGCCGTCTCCTTGAGTATCTAACTTTCTCAAGACGAATTGCCCGGCTGGCCCCAGAAGCGCGACCATAATGCCATCCTCAGGCCGGCTCAAACTGGACCCTGTGGAGCGGCTCGTCTCTATCCTGACAAAGTACTTTGTTTCTTGGCTCTTAGCTACTTCCTCTACCACCGAAGAATCTTCAGAGCCTGCTCTCAGTGCAGTGTCTTCTGAAAGCATGAGACATGATGCGCGTCTTCTCTTATCACGCTGCAGGAGCAAGGCAGAGCCGCCAGGCGCAAGCAAGAAAGCGCGGTTCTTTGCTTGCCACTTCAGCTGCACGCATCGCAAAACTGCCGCTGGGGAAACCCAGCTCGTCAGTCTAGCACAATTGCAGCTCGCAAAAGTGCGTCCTGTGGCCCATACTCCTGTCTTGAGCTCCAAAGCGAACCTAAGCTGTCTCTCCTTGCTGGCCGCCCTGCTGGCCGCATGCAAAACACCAACCGCTGCCCCTCCACTTGCCAAAGTGGTACTATTTGCCGCCATTGGCATTGGACAAGCTTGCAGCAAACTTCACAAGATCTTGGATATAGAAAAGTTCAGGAGAGTAGAGAAGCGTCTAAAAGCAG
Source organism: Klebsormidium nitens (assembly GCA_000708835.1). NCBI lineage: Eukaryota > Viridiplantae > Streptophyta > Klebsormidiophyceae > Klebsormidiales > Klebsormidiaceae > Klebsormidium > Klebsormidium nitens. The sequence goes on along the minus strand of DF237414.1, from coordinate 32 downwards.
GGCTCCCTAGCTGGAGCCTGAGGGGAGAATGA
>DF237415.1:49092-75981 GCA_000708835.1 Klebsormidium nitens | reverse complement strand
TGACGTCATGTTCTGAAAAAATTTAGAAACCCTAAAACCCTATGCTGCGAATTTGGCTTTTTTTTCAGATTCTGAAAGTGCCGGGAAAATGTAACACAACTTCATCACCAAAAATGGCACCAATACCTCAAAACCCGCTCTTTACGTCACCAGAAAACGCAAATGATGACGTCGTTTCCGAAGTTTCCGGAAGCCCTAAAACCCTAAATTGCAGGTTTCGCGTTTTTTGCAAAACTTGAAAGCGCGCAAAGAGTGTGCAATCAATCCTAATGACGATGATGCATAATCAGACATGTGCCAGTATCAGATCGAAATGTACGTCTTTGCATATCTCAAATATTGTGTATGCACTGTGTATGGTAGTTCATTAATGTAAACTTTGTTCGTTCACACAGTACGCGGCATGCAGAATGGCTTCAACATCATAACCAAACAAGCGCGAGAGATGTGTGCGAAATCAATAGTATAAATGGGGCTTGCGTTACCGATTCGGCCCAACCTTTCAACCAGCTGACGTGGGTTCGGCCAATCAGAACGCCGGATTCGAAGTGTCCCATGATCGAGCGACACTCCGAGCCCGACGTACCAAGTGGTGGACTCAGAATAAAAGCCCAGGCCGCACCAACCTCAGTGTTCCGGGTGCGAGCAATAACATATATTAATTTAGCTAGCTAGGAGCTAGCTTGTCGGGCTTATTTTATGCAAGTAACGTTGTAAAGCGCGAGTTAATTTATGTGAACGTACATAGACCATGCAGCATCTTGATCTTTAATTAGGTTCGATCATCGGTGCGTTTTTGCGTTTTATAATGCATTATAAAATGGGCCGGGCCACGCAAAAAGCCTAGGCTCCTTTAAGGTCCACGGAACGTATATTATAGTTCATACAACGTGATGGTTCCGAGCGTACGCGTACCATTTTATTATATTTTCCGACAAGTCATGATCCATACGGCGTCTGCACATGTGCGCTCAACGCGCATATGGCCGCTTTGCGAAATATGGGATTATTGCAGACGAGAGCGATCCATGTACAATGACGGTGGTCGATTTGCGTCATGTAAAAGGCGACGCAATCTCACTTTTTATGTAGCCAACGTTTTCCATACGGGCAACTTACTACATCATTGATTTGCAGTGTCGCGGAACTGTCCAGAGACCCAATTGAAAAGTTGAACAATGTCGTCAGGCATGTGCGACCCGATGATTGCGCGCAGCTATGCTAGTCGAGCGCTGCAAAACTTGGGGGTTTGCCCTATATAATCTGTGGAGTCACTGGTCCATCCTCACAAATCCGATGAGCCACTTGGGAAAGTTTTGGCGGATGCGAGGCACATGATTCAGCGAGCGGCAATCAAAATCCGTTTGTTTGCTCGGTCGACGTAGAAACTTCCGTCAGATCACGACCTTCAATAATATACCTTCTATACACCTTGCCAAGCAACTCAACCAGACGCGCCACAGCGCATTACTTCGGATGCCCTAGCCTCAGCTAAAGCTAATGCTTCACTGGCAAACTTGAATAAATGGGAGTTGACCACGTTGGTCTTATCTTTTAAGGAAGCCAAAGACACTCGTCAAGGCTTTCACAGCGTTTTCGTTTATGAAAGGCTCATCGTACTTATTAACAATTACCTTGAATTCTGGAGAGTCCCGCAAGGTCTGCAAATCAGCATCTTCCCGAACAGTCTGCGAGGAGGCATGAAATGTGTTTCTTAGTCGAATGTGGTGAGCACCGGCAACGAAGTGGAACATCTTGATCCGTGGCCATATCGTAGTGGTCAAGGTATGCGCTAGGGCGCGTCAGAAGTGTACGGAAGTCACCTCTCAGTGCCTGAGCTTGCAACCAATGAGTTGCTACGGACCAGAATGCAGCTGGTGTGCTGACGGAATCTCAACGTAGCGGGTGGACAGGCAACACAGCAGCTCTGGACACAGCAGCAGGTTTCGCGCGGGGTCGCTTACCTTGTAGTCGTCAAAGCCGGCCCGCAGAGCGCTGTCCAGAGCGTCCAGCCCCGCCTCCACCTGAGGAGAGCAGGTGAGCACGGGCGGGGTCAGCAAAGGCGACGCGAGTGCGTCCCGCAAGTGTGCATGAAGATTCGAAGAGCATGCGCGGCTGAAACGGGAAACTGGCAGGCGCAAGACCAGCGACCCGCGCATGTCGACATGCCTAGTGGCTGCTCGGCTGAGTGGCTGCCACGTGGCAGCTTGCGCGGCGCTCACGTTGCCCAGCTTGGAGTAGCAGCAGGCGACGTTGTAGCTGGCCACCGCCTCCTCGCGGTCCGTGGGCTTGGACCCCAGCACCGTCTCGAACTCCACCAGCGCCGCCTCGTACTGGCCTTGCCTGCGCCCACCGCAGCGCGCAGTCAGATACGCTCCCGGAGGGGGACACTCGGCCCACCCGGCCAGCAATGGCTGCAGCAGGCCAGGAGGCAGGGTCGCCTCGAGGGCAGGAGAGCGGGCTTGCGCGGGATGCGGCTCACCTGTAGAGCTTGAGGCCAGACTCGATCTTGTCGGCACGCAGCTTCTTCAGCTCCTGCTGCTTCAGGTAGTTGCGCCGCTGCATGGACGGCAGCGGACGCGCAGGTCAGCAGAGCCCCCAATACCCGCAGCGCCATTGACAGGACGCTGCCGTCTGCCAGCTGCCGTAAGAGGTCCTGGCTTGTCCAGCCCGGGTAGTGTGCGCACAAGTAGAGCGGAGAACTAGTGGACGGTATGGGTCAATCGAAACATTGCCTGTCAGCAAGGGACGACCGAAAGGATGCCCCCTGGCATGGCTGCCCGTGTCCCTGATGCAGCAGATGGCGCCACGACAACGCTTGGCTCACACTTGGCGGGCCACCCCGGCCACACCCTGGAGCCTGTCACCCCCTGAGCCTTGAACTCCGGGAGCGATACATGTTTTCCGATGATGCACGGCGGGCGGGCGGCGCTCACCTGGAGCTCCTTGCTGCCCTCGCCGTAGTTGCCGGAGCGCCTCTCCTGCACAAACTGGTCCGATGCGCCTGCCACCTCCTGCTTCACCCCTGCACAGCACAAGCCAGTCGCCGTGTCAGCCGGGCAGTTGGCCCGCACCCGCCCCTTCAGGCCTTGCCACAAGTACGGAATGACAAATGGCAGTGCACATACGGCATCTGGCTGCCACTAATGCGTGGCAACCTGGCGGGCGGCCTCACCAAACCTCTTCTGCATCTTGAACGCGACGTTGCCCACCCGCGTCTGCACCACAGGCGACCAGCACCGCATCAGGCCAAGGCTTCATGCCCAGTATAACAACGCTATGGGCACTGGGATGTGCACACAGGGCTTAGGCGGGCCATGCGCACGGCTGGGGTTCGACAATATGCAAGCACTGAGTCAAGTGCTGCAATGATCTTCTAGTTGGCACTATGGGCGCGGAAGAGCGGGCGCATCTGCCTGCTCCTGCTGTGCGCCACCACGCGGAGGCGCCCCGGCAGGCACCTACCTTGATGGTGTACATGGTGCGCCCAAACTCGGCGGCGCCCCACATCTCTGTCCCAAACACGGCACTGTGTGCAGAAGAAGAAGCAGAGCAGTCAGACCAGAGTGCGGCAAGCGGGGTGCGTGCGCTGGGTAACTGGACAGAAGGAGCCAGAAGCATGAACTGGACACATCATTAGACTGGACACATTCACATCGGAGAACAAAGAGGTGAGCTCCTTCCTCCAGCCATATCCAGCGCAACCAGCGAGCAGCTCGCTCTAAGGTCTGTTCCGCTGCCGAGGGGGCAGCTGCTGTGAGCGGAACGCTGCACGCTCTAGGCCAGGCCCAGCGGGCGGCCTCCAGTTCGTAGCAGCAAGTGCGGCCCTAAAAATGCCATCAACCCAGCACGCCTGTTGTTTGGGCGGACAGCTGGCCAAAGCTCAGTCACCATGAGGCCAGCAAGGGCAATGCTGCATACCAACAAGCACCTACACCACGTTCCCGTGTGGCAGGGCGCGGCAGAGAAAGGGCGCTCCGGCTGCCAGATCTGCAGCGCTGGGCGGAGAGGGCGGCCCACCTTGTCTCCAGCACCTTGTCCCCCACGGTGAACAGGCCGGTGGCATCCGCAGAGCCCCCTGGCTGGATCTTGTCAATGTACGTTCCGCCGTCGTTGCCTCGATAGAAGTTGAGGCCCACCGGCTTCTCCAATGTCACCACGTACTCGTCGTCCTTTGCTTCCGCCGCCCTCGCCCCGGGTCTCCCCGCTGTGAGTTTTCGTGTTGCCACCCCCCTGCATTGTTTTCCTGCCACCTGCCTGCCTGCAAAGCTGGAGCTTCGTAGTGCTGCTGCGGCAGCGCTCTGAGCTGCGCCCGCCGGACCCGATCGCTGCAGGGTAGGGGAGTGGCACGGTCCTGCCACCCCGCTGCGGCTGTACCCCTGACCACATTGCTGGCCTACAGGGCACGAGACAACGAAAGTGCTCGTTCCAGCCACCCCTCTGCAGACTGCAGTGGCCGCCATTGTGCAACGTGTGATCTCTCTGTGACTCTGACTCTGAGGCTCACTTCGAGTTGAATTTGAAAGTTCAAGTTCAAGTTCAAGTTCCTGGTTCCAAGGTTTCAAAATCTCGATCCAAATTCCAATTGCTGTATCCTATTCACCGGTATGTTGCCAGGGGAACCAAACACCACTGAAACAGAGCGAACCATGATCCGCACCGTCAGATGAGAACTTTCCCAATCTGGACGGTCAAGATTGCATTTTGGATGTCCCGAGCCCGATGTGGTCCTCGGTTAGTCTGGAGAAATGGTCAATACAATTGTTAGAGGTGGGTTGATACTTTTTTGGCTTGTTAACCTACCTAAACCTACCTCCAATTCCTCCTACTAATGTAACTAAAACGGCGCGTTGCCCGGACCCCAAACTCTGGGTTTTGAAAGGTGACCCTGTGGAGGTTCAATGATCTTCAATCCCAATAATTAGGGTAGGGTCATTTTGTAGTGGACCCCCTATGTTCAGTCCAGAGCCCCTCGAGACCCGAACGGCCAAACCCCCCCCCCTCCCGCTGTGCTCCACTCAAGCATAAGCCGAGCCCCCCCCCCCTCCGGCTGTATGAATATGTGTGTTTTGCGGCTATTTTGCCCCTGAAAACAGCATTTTCAGACCGATATTACAACAATTTCCGAGCCTGCGCGGCTCGACCATGGCGGAAGTGGCGGAAACCCCGAGCCCCCCCCCTCTCCCGCTGCCCTTAGGATTCCAAACCCCCAACCCCCCACCCTCTGAACTGAACATAGGGGGTCAGCTTCAACGTGACCTTACCCTTATAATCTTCAGTTCCGGGCAATTAGCCGTTTAGCTGCTGGCACATGGTTCATGTTGCTAACTTTCTTACATGGGGTGTTTGGTCCCCCTGTATGTAACTCATGCAAGGGGGGGGCAGGGGCTTGAGGCTCCATTGCTTGCATATCGATCTGCGGGCCCCAGGGCTGATTTACCGAGTGAAAACCAGATCATATATCTCGAGCAAAACCCCCTGCAATTTCGATCCGGTATATACGTTAAATTTGCATGCAGCATATTTACCCGGTAACCGTATATGGAAAGACATCGAACAGAGAAGAGGCGAGGGGGGGGGCGATTCATGCCTTCTGGAAAAGGGGTACGTACCTCTAGAGTCTAGGCTAGACAGAGGCCGAGTACACTCATCTAAGCTTACCCTGGTTGGCTAGGAGTAGGAGACAGTAGGAATCAAGACCCCCTTCTCACGTGCCAAGCTGCATCGTGAGAAAACTCCGGAAAAACGTGCGCAAAATGCAGTCCAAAATGTGCCCGCGAGCGAATTCTGTGGGGGACATATTGGCTCGCGCGCAACATGAACCAAGTTCAAATTATATAACCATTAAACCTAATTTCACCAAAACCACGGGATTGTCAGACCGCGGTACGCACCGGGGTCATGCTGAGCGCCCGGAAAGAATCACCAAGGCGCCCTACCGGACATAAAGACCTTCTCATCGGCCTCAAACTCAGGCCGGTTCGGTCTTGGCAGGGCCGCGAAGCCACTGAACCCATACTAGGAGGATACCGCCCGAAGGGCGGTGTCCCTCCTAGCCCATTTTGATGCCAATGAGGGCGCAATCATATTGCCAGAGCTATGATGATGGCGCGCGAGTAAGGAAAGTGGCTTATTTCCATGCGATGATCGACGACCGGACAAATTAGTTAAAACCATATATCGCAGATGTCGATGCTCCCGACAAAATTGTCAAGACCGTGCGAAATGGCCTATTTGACTCCAACAGGGTTGGACCGCGGCTGCATCGTATACCGTACGATCGGCAACGCACGGTCCGATATCGACCGTGCGCAACGCGACCGTGTCGACCCACAAAGTTGCTCGCCACGACCGTCTCAATTGGAGGGGGTGGGGTGGTGGTTCGCGACGGCTTGCCCCGGGTTCAACCAGCACTGCAAGTCCACTAGCATTAGGGTCTCGCGTACCGCCCGGGAAGCAACCGGGCCCTCCCTGTGACATTAGGGTCTCGCGGGCAACCGAGTGACAACCGGGCACTTCCCAGTGACATTAGGGTGTGTGGCGGTCACTCTATCCTAGGTTTTTAGTTTGCCCGGTACTTCCCTGTGACAACCGCCCGGGGATTCCAATTTTGTAGACCACCCGACATCTGCGATATACGGTTTTTATTAATTTGTAGACCACCCTCGCTATCGCACGGATTTAACAAGCACTTTTATGCCTGCATGGCGCCTGCAATCGAGGTCTAGGAGGCCCCTGCCCCTGGCCTACACTCTTCAAGTTCCAGCTCTTGATCAGGTCTGGACTGTGGAGATTTTCGGTTGATTGGATGCTCAAAGTTTCAGGCGCCGCTAAGCAGCAGCTTGCCTAGCAGACCAGTGAAGCATAGGGTCCCTGCTGGGATTCCTTGTAGAAACTCATGGGAGGTAAGACCAGCAGCATTGCATGTATGCATCGTGCCTACCAGCTCCGCAATGGTGTTCGCAAATCATGCTGCGAATGTTCTTTGGGTTTTACTAGTAAGTTGAAGTATTACTACCTTGTGTAGTGCGTCTGGGCCACTGCAATGGCCAGGTGAACAATGCTGCTTATTCAGACTCTGCCTTGTGTCCGAGAGGTTTTGTGAGAAGTTTCTTCGTTCTTCCTTACACCTTCCTAGCTGCAGACTCTGCAAGATTGTAATCATGTCTGCAAAAACAATGTTTGCTGGCGGAGGCGTTGAAATTGCCCTGGTTAGCCTGTTTTAGAATGCTGGCCTTGGTGCTGATATGCGCTGCCCCGTGCCGCAAAACATCATGCCTATTGTAAAACAACGAAACTGTGAGCAAAAGAAATCTATAAGCGAATTAACACCGAGGGGCAACATCGCTCTCACAGCGTTTGTTGCGGCGCCTTCACCTTCCTTTATTGATCTTCTGCTGATGCGACTGAGGCTGCCAATGATGCTGCAGGAGGAAAGCGGAAAGGGCGGTCGCCAGAAGCGGGTGGGTCAACTGAGGGCAAGCTGCCGCAAAAAAAGTTCTACCGCGCCCGTGCCCACAGCAACCCCCTCAATGACTCCCACTTTCCTGTGTAAGGTGGCCGCACTGGACTTCTGGCTGTCCCTGCGGCAGAGTGTGTACAACAGCAAAGGGGTCCTTTCAAGATGCGGTTCCCATTGTCCAAGAATTGCACTGGTTACAACTTGCTGTGTGTTTCCTCCCTGAGGTTCCTTCCTGTCCTGCAGTCCCTTGAGCCCCACCTATGTGCCGTGGTCTGCCCACTTCCCGGCCTTCTTCCCCTCCACGCCCGTGCCAGCTGTCCCCCTCCCTGCCAGCTGCTCCACGCCCACCTCCTCTCCTGCCCCCACTGCTGCTTCCAGCAGCGGCGTCCCGGTTGAGCCGCCTGCTGTGCGGTTTGCTGATGTTGGATGCGGCTTTGGGGGCCTGCTCGTGAAGCTGGCCCCGCTCTACCCTGACACCCTCATGCTCGGCATGGAGCTGCGCGACAAGGTGTGCCCCCCGCGCGCCTCGCGGCCCCTGCCCGCCAACGCCAGCAACGGCCACTGGCCATGGTGTGCGCCAGTGGCCCGTCATCTCGGAAGTGGTACACAGCTATGGGAGTGTAACATTTCCCACCAACTGTTACTTGGTGCAAAAAGCGGCAAGAAACCTTCTTGCGTCTTTTCCCGCTCGCTTTGACGCGCTGTGCTGTGCTGGCGTTGGCGCAGGTGAGCGAGTACGTGCGGGAGCGCATCGGCGCACTGCGCGTGGCGCACCCTGGGCAGTACGGCAACGTGTCGGTGATGCGGAGCAACGCGATGAAGTACCTGCCCAACCTGTTTGTCAAGGGCCAGCTCACCAAGATGTTCTTCCTCTTCCCGGACCCGCACTTCAAGGAAAAGAACCACCGCCGCCGCATCATCACGCATGCCCTCCTCGCTGAGTATGCCTACTGCCTCGCCCCAGGCGGTGAGCGCCACTCCAACAGGCTGCCCTTGTTGCACTCGGCGCCCCGGCTCCTTGGGATTGCAGGCTGTGGCCAGCTGTGGTGGCCAGCGTGGGGTGTTGGGCGCGCGGTGGTAGCGCAGGGCGGCTGAGCGCAACTAACGACGGGGTGGATGCATAGGCCGTCAGCAGCTTCCAAGAGGCTATTACAGGGCGGTTGTTCATGAGGACATACCTTGGCAGTCATTGGCGCATGGTGTAGTCAGATGCATGTCCGCTTACCTGTCGCAGGGCGGCTGTACACGATCACGGACGTAGCGGAGCTGGGCGAGTGGATGCGCACCACCCTGGAGCAGCACCCCCTCTTTCAACCCCTCACGCCCGAGGAACTGGTGAGGCGTCCTCGCACGCTCAGGGGCGTGATGCCGGGTGATTGAGGGCAACAACGCTCCAGTGTCACGCTGGTTTTCCACAAGTCGTCTTTAGATGTTGCTCTTGTTCATCCGCTCGCAGTGCTGGGGGCGAGCCTGCGCGTTGCATTGCTGTTGTGGAGAAGGACCCTGCGCAATGAGCTTCTGCCTATTCTAGCTTGTAGCTGGGGAGAGCCGCGACTCGAGCCCTGCCATTGACTAGCTGGCCTGGGTCGCCCCCTGCGGCTGGTCTGCCTCTCCCCTGCTCTGCCTGGACCCATCACCCGCGTCCTCTTCCGCCCCTTTGGGCAGTGGCTCGTGCAGCCCCGGTTGAGTGCGCGCGTGATGGCTGGCTGCAGGCGGCGGACCCGGTGGTGGCCCTGCTGGACACCTCGTCGGAAGAAGGTCAAAAGGTGAGGCGCAGGGGGGCTCGGTCGAACCAAACGACTTTGGGGCCGGGAGCGCTTATTGGTTATGCCACTGGTCTGTTGCTGGGTGGATCCGAAGTAAGACCTTATTTGGCAAAGCTACCTGCCCGAATGGCCCCCCTGGTTGCCACAACCGATGCATCCTTTCTGCTCGAGAGACCCTGATTTTTGTCTCTCACTAAGCAGAGCAAGACGCAACTAGGAACAATCGGCGGCCTGTCAATGCACCCGTACGCCTTCCTTGACGCGCTGACATGATTTGTTTGTCCTCACGTGCTAGGTGGAACGAAATCAAGGACAGACCCACCGAGCAATTTTCAAGCGTGTTGCATATTCTGATTGAGGAGGCACTAACGGCTATGCAACAAGGCAGACGACATCTTTCCTTCGCCAAGAAAATCTAACGAGACGGAGCATTTCATCTCGGATTTCTGACCCGCCATGTATGCTTGTGCTGTATATACTGGGACCCGCGGCCACGCGGTATTGATTAGCCCACTGAGGGTCATCGGATCTTAGAGAAGCAAGCGTCATGCATTAATTCACCGGTCCCCGGGCGGGTGCATGTTAGGTCCAAGAATCACACTTCTACGCTCATATACAATCTTGGCAAGTTGGTTGCCTGGCTGGTCATGAAGTATGACTCGAGTGCGGGTGGATGGCAGCCAGCCCCGCACTTCATGGGACTCGCCTGTCGTAGTGCCTGACCTACTTCTCAGTCTGCTGGACGGTACTACCGTCCAGCGGTAGTGACACAAGGTAGACGATTCATATATGCGCGCGCGCGCGAGCTCCAACCGCAAGATTGGTGCCGCTTTCCACACAGCCTCGACGTGCGCACAAGCCACCTGGCACTGGAGGTGGAATTCAAGTATGCGCACAATCAGTAGCCTGCGCTCAATGCACTAATCACCGCCGAATGCAGTCATAGTATAGCTTGCAACGAGGCGCGCTGCTCGAAATTTGCAGCTCTCCGCGGCCGCCTAGCTAGAGGGTTCTAGTCCATGCAACGCGGCACATGCGGATATTGCGACTGATTGATTATTGTTTAAGATGGCACGTCGCGGCGATTATGCCTGGTTGCTAAGATCGATTGATGCACCGAGTGCATATATGTACGTGTACGTATGGACAATTAAGCAGGGAATTTTTTATAGGCTTGGCGGCTTGTAGTATATATGGCGCGAGCCCAGGGCCGGTATTGTCTACGTGCAATCCTGTCAATTGACAATATGACTGGCTAGTCAAATTGACGTTGCCAAGTAAAATTCGAAAGGGGTACGTTGTGTAATACTCTTCCAAGGTTCAGGCTAGCCGGAGCATACGTTTTTGCAGGCGTGCGCAATTGCATGATGACTCGGAAAATCTTTGTACTTGTATACACGAGAAACCCATGGCCTAGCTGTACGTTTCAAGTTTGGTTGTGGCGTACAACTGACGCTTATAGTATTAGTCGGAACCAAAACCAACCTTGGGAGGTATTGCACAGTGACACGCGCCATGACAGCATATGCCAAAGGAATCTTCGATCTAAAGTATATGCCGACACACAAGCTACCTATGGTGGGTACCGGCCGAGTCGATTCCGACTCCGGCCGCCACAAAATCGATTTAGCGCGTATCGAATATCGTCAGTGTTACCGGCGGTTCGCGTCACGGCTACTCAGGTTTATGTTACTCGGGCGGTACAAATACTCAGAAAAATTTTGCCGGGCCGTAAGTAAGTGTGAGGAGATTCTTAGACAGTGTCAGGTTTTACACTTTGAGAGGAGCATCAAATTGGCACGCAAAGAAGAGCCATATGCAGCTTATAAAAACCTCTGACAAGCAGAAAAAAATGTTGGGAGAGCGTCATGAAGGCTCCTTCGAAGCTCCAACATCTTGTTATGTTGAGGACAAATCGGAAGAAGCACCATCGTGGCTGCAAAGTTGGCCGCCATTGCTTGCTTCTAAAAAGCGCCATTCCCTACACTCCCGTTTCCATCTTCTGCACTCTCCTTTCAAGTTAGGTACCGCGGTACTCTAGGGTGGTTCGAGTCGGAACTTCCGATCGAAACCATGATTTTCAAGTTTCACGTACTCTCAGACTTGATCGGTACCGTACCGCCGGAAACTCCGGAAGTTTCTGACGATCGGAATGTCAGACAGATTCTAATTTATGAACTCGCACCGGATTCTCAAGTACCGGTCTGCACGGTCGTCAGTACCGCGTACAGTAATTGTCGCGACGCGACACACCGGTGATTCAAATTTGTGACCGGACCGTCGCGCGATCGAGACCGCCGATACCCACCATAGGTTGCTTGTGCATATGGTACAAAGAAACATGCAGCCGATCATCGGCTTTCATGCCAGAGCTTGAAACTGCATGGACGTCCTATTCATTTGCACATTCATGATTGCACATGAACTCGAGCTAGTCGCGAACGGCGTGCCTGTAGGTTTATGATATTAAGGGATTGAATGCCCATATCACTGCCGGCGGCATGCACACATGGCATATGCAACTCTGTACTATAGCAATGATATAATATTGACGAGCGGGTAAAAATTGTCCGCCGCTACTGTAGCCTTGAACCTATATTGCGTGCGATCATCATGCAGGCTGAGTCATGAATGAAGGGCAGCGAGCAACTTCCCTAGGTCAGATCTTATGAATTAGTAGTGCATGACTTCTTGAATTGTCCAAGGAGCGTCGCAAACTTGATGCAGCACATATATGCTTCAAGCGGCCCTGCCCTATTCAATGCTTGATCCAAGTCAAGACGGGCTTGACCACTGGTTGAAGTGGAGGTCAGAGTCAAGCACTGAATCCTGACAAGAAAAAGAATAGTTCAACCGGGCGAGCTTCAATATTGTACAGGCTGGACCTCTTTCAAGCATCATACCTCAATCTTACTTTAGTCCGGGTCTTGCTTATTGACTTACTGACTTGATTAATCTTACTATTGTACTACCGAGTTCCCGAAGCATGCAGTGCGGCCTATGGTGACCGGCTGCATCCTTGATTGCTCACCTATCAATAGTACGTCAACAACATGGATCTTGATCCTGATTGATCGGGCAGCCTAGGCTAACAGATTGCTGCATGACATTCAGGGGCTCTGAATGCTCTCGACAACGTACAAAACCTGTTATCTCAAGTTCACATTGGCACGTGTCACTGGAAATAACGTACCACAACACCTTGAGAGCGCGTTTTAATGAAACCTCTATCCTAGCAATTTACTCGCACCGAGAGCGTGCCCTCTGCAACAGCTGTTTGATTACACAGGAGAGAGTATGCATCCTGATACCCACACTCCAGCGACGGGGATGCCTCAATAGTTGCAAATCCGTTAGAACCGCAGAACTCGTTCAGAGGAAAATAAATCTCGGCGGCCCTCGTCCGTGGTGCCCCGTTGCTGCGCCACGACAGCTCGTACGAGACGTGGGGCACGGTGCGAGCGACAAGGGGGGTCCCCGCAAGAACTCGAGGAGATGGCGTGAAGGGGAAGCCCCGCGTTACCCCGCCGGCCACAACGGACAAATCTTCGCTGAGACAGAGGGGGCCCAGGTGCGGGCCAACGAGTCAGAGGTGGACATAAGGCGGCGAGGGAATGGCGGAGTGGGGCCAGCATCTTTGACGCACGAGCGGCGGCAACAAGGACATGCTATCCAGCCAGGCGCAAAGCCAGGGGCAAGACCACAGGCAAGTTCCGATCGGGTAAGCTAACAGGGTCCGCACTCCAGAACAATTTGGCAGAACCTGTTCCTTGGAGAGAGGGTCTGGTGGCGGTACGATGCTCACCCGTTCCAACCATCTTTTTTGTCGGGGGACCAGTTGGTGGTGTAGCTCCACTGCACGCGCCAGCTGCGGGGTCAGCCAGACAGCCACGCACACGACGAGCGGGGGCAAGCGCCACAGCAGTTTTGGGGGCGTATGCAACAACAGAGTGTATCATATCAGTGACGACACAATACGGAGTCACATTTCCACAATCTGGAATGTCGAGTATGGGAAGCGGGTGCACCTGACAGCCGGACAGGAAGTTGTCGTCCAGGAAGCGGTACATGTCGGCGGCAAACAGGTCGGCAAAGCGGCCGTGGAACACCCCGAACTCGCCCAAGAACAGCGGCTCGCCCCATGAGCGCGACACGGCCAGCAGCCGCCGCAGCACCGAGCGCGTGTACACACCAAAGTCGTAGCCGCCAGCAAGGTCTGCACAGCACGAACCCGGCAGGCAATCAGGACTGGAGCAGCGGGGCTTGCCTGCACGCTGTCCAGACATGTGCGCAGGCGCAGCTGAGAGACGAGGAGGCTTGCTGCGCTGCGCTTGCCAGGTGGGTCCTCACTGACGAAGTTGTAGAAGTGCGGGCTGAAGACGGCGTGGTCCACGGGCGGCGGGCGGAGCCGCGTGGGCACGAAGCCGGAGCCAACGAGGAAGCCGGGGGTCGCCAGGATGAGCGCGCTGCTGTTGGCGCCGCGCACGCGGGCGGCTGCGTCGGTGTAGAGGGGGGCCACGTGGCGCACCTCGTCGCCCACGGGCTCGTTGAGCAGGTCGAAGCCAATGACAGACGGCCGCGTGCGGAACACGCCCGCCAGGTGTTCCACCAGGGCCAGGTAACTGTCTCGCACGCCGCCCTCGTTGCTGCCAGGGTGGCACAAACCAGGATGTCGGAGAAGGCAGATCGACAAGTTCAAACAGCGGCATGCAAGTACACTCAGGATGCCTTTCCCCCGCTCTGTTTGTGGAGACTCTCATCCTCCTCAACCTGCATAGCAGTATTCTTGAGCGATGGCGCCAGTGGGCAGGCCCTCCAAAGCCATGTCTAGGCTCTTGGCCGCAGCTCCTGCTGCACAAGCCCACTCACTTGTAGAAGGCCTCAAAAACACGGCGGGTGGGCTGATCCGTGACCAGCCTCGGCCCCCATCGGGAGCAATTCTGGAGGGAGTTGTCCGGAGCCGCAGGAGAGAAGCGGGCAGGGATGGCCCACAGCGGGAAGCCATCACCGCAACCCCCCAGCGTATAGCGGGAGAATGCATCCTGCAGCAGCAGCAGCCGGCCTTCCATCGTCAGCGCGGCGGAGCCAGGACGTCCAGGTCTTGTGGACTTCAGCCTGTAGAATAGCCCAATGAGAGGGCAGGCAGCCCTGGCCTGCTTGCCCGCTTGGTTGCAGCAGCCGCTGGGCTGGGGCTGCGCAGGTGCGGGGGGGCGTCCTCACCTGGTGGATGTCCAGGATGGTGTGGATGCCCAGGCGCGCGAGGTGGTCCACCACCCCCAGGTGGTACTCCAGGTAGCTGGCGTCGTACACCCCACGCACGCCCTCGTACGCCTCCCTGCACGCCAGAGAGTGCAAGGAGGCCAGTCCGATCATATGAGGTGCCTTGCTGCTAGGCGGTTTGTCATCAAGGAAAGCGTGCAAACTTGGAGCAACAAGCCAGGGAGCGGTAGTCAGCCGAGTGCAGCTGAGGGAAACACGAGAATTGGGAGCCAGCAGAAGATGGTCTATAACTATTCCTCTTAGCATCAAAATCCCATGATATATAAAGAAGAGTAGCTAACGCGAAAAACATAAAGAGTCTGATGGAGTGAATGGAGAGGTTCAAGAATGAGGGGCACAACAGAAATTGACGTACAAGAACCCTGAAGAAAAGGACTAGCAATTGCTGACTTATTTGAGCGCAGAGGGCTTCTTTCCGCTTACCAGATAAATAAGCTCCTCACAACATTCACCCCAAAACGTCTCAGATCTGTGGGAAGTATAAATCAGCGTCAAAGCATAATATGGTCCAGCGTGGCAATTCACCTGCTTGGCAGAGAGGGTCTGCTAGACGTGCTCAAAAGACTCCCGCATAAGAAAATGATTACATGCAGGCACATGCCCTGCATAGGAGCTTCTAATTACGCAGCATGCTGCCTTTGCAAAGGGGAAGATGGCTCACCATTGAGAGTGGTCAGGTTTTTGAGGGGGCGGTAGTCTGGCAGCTTGGCATCGCCGGCGACATTGAACCCTCTCAGGATGACAGTCCTGCCCTCCGCATCCACAAAACGCATGCCGTCAGTCGATATAGCGCTAGCCATGCCCCCGCTATGCACGCCCCTCAGAAATTGCACCAGCAGCACCAGCACCGCACATCCGAGGGGCTTAGTGATACCCATTGCGGATGGCTTAGAACAATAGAACGTAGAATTTGAAGCTCAGCTTAGCGAAATCTCTTGCTCTGCGACTTGGACCCACTCGGAGTCTTGGACCCAGCTACGGTTTACAACTTCAAGATATTAAGCGAAAGGGCAATGGAAAACATGCGTACCTATGGCAAACACATTGAAACATGCAGAGCCCTGCTGGCTGTGGCTAGGGATTTTGCCTTTCTAGGTACCTATTTACATATTATACACATGCGAAGTCTTACCGCGGTACTCTCTAGACTAGAGCCTTCACCGCACCGGTACCTACCTACCTACGGTCTCTTGACCAGCGCCGACGGGGTACGACACACCCGAAACCATACCGCCTACTAGCTGTGTACGGTACCATGGTACCGTATTAGGTTGTATCGTTCAGAGGCATTGGCCAGTTGATGCCGGCTTTCCAACCGTCTATCTTGACGAGGGCTCTCTGCCGGCACAACGTTTCTCACAATGTTATTTACTCGCTCCAGCTGGGCTGAAACATTTTAACAGCAGTTTCGGAAGAAGCATCCCGGTTGCAACTTGCGATCGATAGATAGGGCACCCTACTGTATGTATTTATCGATCGCAACCGGGAAGCTTGCCCCGGAAATTGCTGTAACGACTCACTCACGTCTCAGGACAGCTGTAGACCTCGACGGACGGGACTGGATACGTGAACAGGACACTTAGACCTGCCGTTTACAGCTACGGCACTTATCATGTACCGTAGGTATTATACAGCCAGCGTGTGAAGGCCGAACGAGACTGTGCATAGATCTGCATGTCAAAAGTCAAACCCTAAAATCTGAGTCATGCAAATTTACAGCGGATGAATTCACAGCATGCTGCTAGGACTGGGCGCTTTGCTGGGGCTCTATCGACGGAAAACCATGTGATCTCGGTCCCTGCGCTCAGGAAATGAGAAACCAGCACTGCCGGGGCTGAAAGTTCTTAATATGTATTCCCTCCTCGGCAGCTGGTAAACTTGGAACAGAGGGGCATGCTTCGAGAGCTTTTCCTGGCTCCTTAGAAGGCTGTCAACTATCTCAAAAAAGTCAGAGGCTTACATTCATGTTGTAGGCGTATGAGCTGCCTAACCGATGGAGGAGAAAGATGCAATAAGCTTGCTTCCGGAGCAGGGAAATTTAGACAGTGCTAGCATCGACATCCTGGATAAAGACAATGAGGTAGCGAAGGCAGGCTATGTTACAGCATCTCATGATGCGTCCTTCCATCAGGCGGAGATCTTGGGACATACACTGGACATCAGCAATGAGGGCCCGGAAAAAGAGTTCTGGCCTCATCGTCTTGTCTCAAGACAAGCGCGATGGAGAAGGGCAGTGTATGAGCAAAGGAAAGTTCTCATGCTTGCAATTGCCATAGTTATTCTTCTAGTGTTGGGCCTTGGCATTGTACTGGAGCTCACTACCGGCAAGCACGCAGTCAAGCACAAGCCATCTCTGGCAGCAAGCTACCGCTCGGCGTTTCACTTTCAACCACCTGATGGTCATTGGATGAATGATCCAAATGGTGAGCCCCTTTCAGCTGCAACTCGGACCCTGCCTCACATGACTGCCAGTCTAGCTGGCCTCTCAAGGCCGGCTTCCCCACCTTCAGTGTTGCACACAGAACTCGCACCATTCAGATTGACGTGCCGCAGACCTGGTCCACTGTCCGACCACTGACCCTGCAAACATGTCCTGACTCACGTCTTCTGTGCACAATGATAGCAGCACCAATCTGTTTTGATCTCCCCCCCTTGCAGGCCCGGTCTTCTACAAAGGCTACTATCACTTGTTCTTTCAGGTATGCTCGAGTCATCAATCCCGTATCTTGCAAGTTGCATATAGAGGGTGCTTCCAAACTAAGGACCTTTTGAATGTCAAAAAGGTCTGGAAGGTATACAGCTCTCAACTTGGCTCAGTTGTCTGACAAGCCTTGGTATCAGTTAAGCAGACACCGTTGACATAGTCTGAGTGCAGATTGAGGTCAAATGGTTACAGGTGTAGCTGACTCCTGAAGGAAGTATGGATGCTGTAAGCTAGCCCTACTGCTCAAAAGATTCTCTGTCATGGACTTGCAGTACAACGGCCTCGCTGCAGTTTGGGGAAACATTACATGGTAAACTCCTTTCATCTTCTAAGCTTACACAGTTCAACGCTGATTCCTGTCAACCCCATCGCTAGGCATCCTGTCAACAATGTGAGCTACCTGTGTGAATGAGGTACCTGCGTAAAATGGAGCATAGGGCGCAGCAAGTCCTGGCACTGCTCAAGAAAGCTCAGATGACATACTCTGAGATGAGAGTGGTTTCCTGGCTGTGATGAGATGTGAGTATCCAGATCTTGTGTGCAGGGGCCATGCCGTCTCCAGTGACCTGATCCACTGGAACACGGGTCCCATTGGTAGGCGTCCCGTCCTCCAGGCTACATGGCATCGCTGCACAATGTACGCGTAGAACCTCGGCAGTCAGTTTGGAAGCTTTGCTCTTGCCAACTTGCAATCACCAGCTCAGGTTGATCTGCACTCGCATTTGAAAGTTCAAAGCAAATCGGCGTTCTGTTAGGGAACAAGGGTAATCTGCTGGCAACATGTCTCTATGCTTTTGTCGATACGAATTCTACTTTCGTGCTTCTGAACCTGCAGCGCTCGCGCCAGATGAATGGTACGATCGGCAGGGGGTCTGGTGAGTCTGCAATCAACCCATCAGGCATTTGAGCAACACTTCAGCCAGGCTTGCTTTTTGAAAGCATCCTTTCCAGACTATCAGTCTTGTTTTCGGGCCTTGCCCAGACAAGCTCCTTTGCAATCCAAATGAATTACGTTCTGAAATGCAATAGGGGGTATTGGTCCCGCATACACCTTGGAGTTGTCAAACCTGAACAAAGTGCTGTCTAAGATCAAAGTCCAAAAAGCACAGCTCAGCACATGCTGGTTCTTTCTTCCCCAAGTGACAACTGGGCCCTAGCACGTCCTACTCGCTTACGTCCCCTTCCGCACTCTTCTCAGCGACACCCTCGCCATTGGCCCACGGCCCTTCTGGTCGCCCCTCCCCCTCGTCCCGCTCACGCCGTGCCCCTGCTTGCGTGCAGGTCCGGGTCTGCGACCGTGCTGCAGGACGGCAGCGTCGTGCTGGTGTACACGGGGCTCACCAACCAGTCGGTGCAGGTCAGCCCCCAGCCCGCGCCCAGCCCTCGCGGGGATGCCCAGCGACGCTGCCATGCTGCCATGCACCACGCTGGCCACGGCGGCTGCCCGTGCCGTTTGCCAGACGGGTGCCCTGCGTCAGTCCAGTGACTCGCACGTCCCATTCCGTCTGGCCACACTCCGTCCGTGGCTGTTCTCCAGGTCGCCGTCTCGCTTGATGGCCGGCCCCACTGGGTAGTGTAGGCGTTCCAACAATTTACGCGACCGTCACCTGACGGACCCTCTTGGCGGCCCCTCCTGCAGGTTCAAAATCTGGCGACGCCAGTGGATGCTGCAGATCCTCTGCTGCGTCAATGGAAAAAGTCGCCGCAGAATCCTGTGATATCTCCCCCCCCGGGTGTGAACAACCTGGATTTCCGGGATCCGACGACCGCGGTACGTTTCCTTAGCGAAGCAGCCGTCGTCAGCTGCGTTGGTCAGATTCTTTTCTTCTCCTCTGCGGTCTGTTGTGCTTGCAGACTTGCATCCCACGCTGTCGACTTTGCTGGCTGCGGCTCGTCTGACTCCCTGAGTGGCCCGTCTGATGGCAGTGGCTGGCCGGAGACGGCAGATGGCGCATGCTCGTGGGGGCGCGGCTCGCCGGCTCTGGCGCGGCACTGGTGGGGGCACCGGCTCTCAGAGATCCACACTTGGCCTCGTGAAGACAGTGCGCCGGACATCAGAGTCGCCCGTTGAACCCAATGCCGTTAAACGTGACTCCTTTAATGGAGGCGCCGATGCAATGGAAAGGGGTACTTTGAACCTTGCGGCCCTGCAGTTCTGGCCTTCGAATGCGCCTTTGCAGATTTTTTTGTCGTGGCATCAACCGTTTTGGCGAATCGTACCAAGTTTCCGGGTTGAGAGCAGCGTTATTTCTTTCGTACCTGGCAGATGTACAGCAGCCCCGACTTCCGCACCTGGACGCCGACCAGCGCGCCCCTCCACGCGGTGCCAGGTACGGCCACCTCCCCGCCTGTGCACGCGGGCACACGGGCTCGCTAGGGCTCCAGCACTGCGTGGAGAACTCAGCCTGCCGTCTTCAGGACGTCCGAGAGCGTGCAAGCGTCTCTTGAATCTCTTGACCTTGAATCTTCAATCTTGATTCTTCAATGAAATGTTAGGGCGAAAGGAAAACTTGATCATTGAAGACTGAACCTTGATGTGATGCATTCCTATATTCGCAGGTTCCCCAATGTGGGAGTGCCCAGGTGAGTTGCCGATGTACCCTTTTCGCCACTGGTATGTGTGCTGGATTCGAGAGCTCACCTTGACATCTTACGCTATCAATCGCGATCCAGAGCGCTAGATATAATGCATGCCTTGCCGGATGCGAGTGTACACCTGTTCGCACGGCCTGCGTCGCTGCTTGCTGCGCGCCGGGCCTGCCCGCTGACGAGGGCCCTCCCGTGGTTCTAGATCTGTTCCCTGTCGCTCACAACGCGGGGTTGCCGTTGGGCGTGCACCCGGCCGGCACGCCGTACGTGCTCAAGGCAAGCATCGACCACACGCTGACCGACTCGTACGCGCTCGGCAGCTATGACGCCGCCACCGACACCTGGGCGCCGCGCGGGCCGGACGACGTCAGCCAGGGGAGGCTGCTCGACTACGGCAAGGTCCGTTGCGGGCCACAGCTGCGTGCCAAACGCGGGGTGTCAAGCCGGCCGGTGTGCACAGCCGGTGTCCTTCCATGCTGCAAGGCACGAGAAGGGCGGAAGCGCCTGTGGCCAGATCTGCTGGGTACCCTGCCATAGCTGCCGCCATGCCGACCGCGATTTGCATCTGCTGCTGACAGCCACCCCTGTCGCCGCCCTTTTTCCCGTGCAGTACTATGCTTCCAAGTCGTTCTACGATCCCGTGAAGGGGCGGCGTGTCTTGTTCGGGTGGATCTACGAAACCGACTCGCAGCAAAGCAATATCAGGCGAGGTTGGGCCTCGGTGCAGGTAGGTGGCGCGGCGGCGCGGCTGCCGGCTGGCTTTGCTTCACTTCGTCGAACGGCCCCCCGATGAATGCCTGCAGAACTTCCCGTCACGGGCGCACGTCGTTCCGTGCCCGCCTGGGGGGCCCCTGCGCACTCCGCCCGCCTTCGAGCTGTTGCCCCTGGTGAGCGCGTGTGGCGCGCTGTGTGCAGGCGTTGCCGCGCGCCGTGGAGCTGGCCGCGGACGGGGCGGACATTGTGCAGTGGCCCGTTGCGGAGGTGGACGCGCTGCGCAAGCACGCGGCCACGCTGCGCAACGTGACGCTGCCGCCGGGGGCGCGGCTGGAGCTGCCGGGAGTGGCGGGCTGCCAGGTCAGGGCCGCAAGCCCCGGTTGTGGCTTCGCACGGGCGGCACAGCTTCGTGGCTTCCGTCTCGCAGTTCTCGACGGCTTCCTCAAGTTGAGGCTGTCAGATTTGAGGGGCCTTCTTCCCGTCTTCCCGGCTGACTGCTCGCGGCGCCCGTTGCGTGCAGCTGGACCTGGAGCTGGCGTTCACCCTGCCCCCGCAGGACGAGGCCGCAGCGCCGCCCCCCGCATCCGCCGCCAGCGAGCCGTCCCGCTGCAGCCCAGGTGACGCATGCAGCCCTCCTCAAAAGCGCGCAGTGCTTGGCGAAAACGGCCACTGCCTCTAGCACCAGCTCCGTTAGATGCGGGAGGAGGGGTCCGTGCTCGTGAGCTTTCAGTCTTTTGCGCGGCCGCTAGTATCTGCGGACTGGACCCCTCGGCGAGGACGTCGTCGTCACGTGAAGCAGCTGGAATGCCTCGTCGTTGCCAGTCTCTCTCGACCGCTGCAAGTTGTTTGGCCGCCTGTTGCAGAGGGGTCGGCGGGCGGCGGCGCGCTGGCGGTGGGCCCGTTCGGCGTCGCGGTGCTGGCGGCCGGGGCGGAGCGGACGGCGGCCTACTTCGAGCTGGCGCGCAACGGCACTGCCGCGGTGGCGCGCGTCTGCACCGACCTGCGCGCCGCGTCGCTGGCCCCCGACACGGACCGGGGCGTCTACGGCAGCGCGGTCAGGCGGGAAGGGGACGGGGCGACGCTGAGCATGAGAGTGATCGTAAGGAGCTGCCCACCGTGCCGCTAGGGGCCTCAGAAAGTCTTATGCCGCTGCCCAAGAACGGAGGAGTCTCAACGCTAGAAATGCTGGCAGAGACAGGGTTCATCTGATACTTCGTGAAGTGAGAGCAAACATTAAAATGATGAACGTACCTGCCTGACCAGAAAGGCACCCTCACAATCAGCTGGGAAGTTGATGCAAACCGATCTGAGAACGAAGAAGCTGACAGCACAGTCCATGCCTCTCTGTCAAGATCATGTGCCCGAGAATGGGACTGAAACTTCGATCTCACTTGAGACGTCTTGCTGCAGGTTGACCACTCGGTGGTTGAAGTGTTTGCGGAAAAGGGCCACACTGTCGTTACAACACGTTCGTACCCGCTCGGAGCCATGGATCAAGAAGCGCGAGTGTTTCTCTTCAACAATGGATCCAATTCCGTTGTCCTGCAACAGGCTACCGCTTGGAGCATGAACTCTATAAGCATCAGCAGTATTTGACGAACGAATGTGGGCGTAAATATTGGATATTGAGTTGGCATCGGTTAAAGGGTTGCTCCCTAATACCACAACCGTTCAAAAGCTTTTGTAAGACTGTGGGAGTTGGACAGTGGGTATATTGAATAGGCTGAATCCATGCATCATCGTTACAGACATATAGCACCACGACTGAATCAAACTTGAAAGTGACAGTTTCCGTAGTGAGGAAATCATGATCAAAGCTTTTTAAAGCGGCCATACTGAATCACCTCGCAGACGTGATCATATGTGTATATATATAAGGTATTCACGCGTAGTCCTTAACGAGACGGCTATTCAAATTAATGATATGTCGCGAGAGAGCATGCTGATTCATTCCTTGTCGCCATACACCTAGGCCATGAAGCCGATGATGGACTCGATCATACATACCATGGATCGGTGTAGAATGCAGTCAAGGGTGATAAGTTGCGCCGTCATATGTACAAGCAGTCACTCAGGCTGCATGCTGGCCCGGCTAGGCACGGTAGTCACACGCCAGGGCGACTGCAAACAGACGACTCTAGGCACTTTCGAGGCTGTCCACGTGATTGGATCGGCCCTGGCCGCCAGAATGTCACGACACACTCGTTAGACAAGCCTTGGATGCTTTCAACATGATAAGCTCCCTGTACTAATGACCAAAGCATGTCCATACACCAGAAGCCGTAAGCCATGCCAAAATAACATTGCAGAGAACAGCTTTATAACGACGTGCTAGTATTAATAGTTGGATCATCGAGTCCATCGAACCCTTGTTCATGTAGGGAAGGCACCGTAGAGGGGAAGCGTCATCCGACTCACAACCCAGACATGGTCACTCTGACCAAGGCTTGGCTCTCTGCCTGTCACCTCCGCGATGCCCCTTGCGCAGCCTCGTCCGGCGCCGCGGCTGCCATCATGTTGAGCAGGAGCAGGCCCGCGGGGATCATGTACAGCCACTGTACGCGTAGAACAACCAACAGATCAGCAGCACGACCTCTCAAGGACGAGACGATGAGGGCAATAGAGGCAGCGCACGCAACCCGACTGTGTGCGCAGCCCAAGAGAGCGAGCCCGAAAACAAGCTTCAGGCTTGCGGTCATCGACCCAAGTCGTTGATTGGCGAGCTGGCTGTCCGGCGCTCACGTATTTCTGGAAGAACGTCTTCTCCTCCTCCTCCTCCTCATCCCCCTCCCCGCCCGCTGCCTCGCCGTCCTTGCCGCTCCCGCCCCCCTCCACCCGCGGCGGCAGCTTGGGCGCCTTGGGCGGCTTCAGGGCGTCCATGCTGCTCAGCGTGGCCGCCAGCCTGCAGCGCAACCCCCCCGGCAGTCAGAACAGAGGCACAGCAGCGGCAGCAACAAGTCCAGCCTTGCCACAAGATGTCCAGACATGGAACCACGTCGGATCCAGAAGGCATGTGATGGGGGCCTCCCTCTGACACGCTTGCCCCGCACACGTTCTATTGCGCAGCACGTTCCCACTCCCCGCCCCGCCCAGGGGCCCCGTGCGGCGCGGCTGACCTGGGGGCTGTGAGGCTGGAGCGCACCGTGGCCGTGCTGCTGAACGTCCACTCGCGCGGCTGCACCCACAGACAGAGGACGCGCGCATCAGCGGGCGGCATCCGCAAGCTCCATGGAGCAGCCCGCGAGGCCCCAGCATCTCAACGACCCAGCTTCCAAGCCCACACAGTCAGGCAGGCGATAGGCCCTGGTGCTAGCTGCAAGATCCTTCATCATTTGGGGATGGCCCGAGGAAAAGTCGAGGGCGTGCAGGCTCACCGGTTCTCCGCTGGCTTTGGTGCAGTCCACAAACGTCTTGTAGCCCAGCGCCAGGACGTGGCCGGCGGTGTCCACGTGCAGGTCAAAGTGCTCATTGAAGCGCGCGTCCGCCAGGCACGCTGCGCGCACCGCCGTCACCACGTAGGGGGGGCCCGCAGCCGAGAAGACGTGGGCGGGGACGCGCAGGCGGTAGTAGCCATTGCGTGCTATCAGGTCCACAAATGCGCGCTGCTCCGCAGGCGACCACGGCTGGCGTGCGAGGCGCACGCGCGTCAGCTTGGGGACAGCCTGCAGCGCACGCAACACACAGAGCAGCGCGTCAGGGCCGGTGGCACAGCCGGGATGCAGCATGGGTGTCCAGGCACACCAATCAGCTTAATCAGAGGGGCACTGTGAGGACTCAGCCAGACACCACCGGTGGCCCACAGAATGGAGTTTGAGAAAACAACGCGCAATGTTGCTCCTGGCAGCCCAGCCTGAACGCATGATCTGGTCTCGTTGTAGACCATGCAAGCAGCAGCAGCCGGGGAACCAACACTGCGCAGCAGTGCACAGAAAGCAACAAACAAGGTGTGCAATTCTCTCGGTGCACCCCACCTGGCCTGCCACGGGCCTCAGCTTGGCGCTGAACTCGCCCGCCGGTGTGAAGGTGACCCCGTCCAGGCTGTGCTCCAGGGGGAACACCACGCCCGCGTCGCCGCTGTCCCCCGCCCCCGCTCCGCCCGCTGCCCGTGCGCTGTCCTGGGCCGCTGCGCCCGGTGCGCGAGTGGTGGCGGTCGGCAGCTCCTTGGGCAGGGGCAGCGGCGCCTCCTCCGCCTCCCACTCCAGCTCGTCCGACTCAAAGGCACCCTCCGCAACAGCCAGCACGACCACCAGCCATGCCAGGCACACCGCTCGCACCCCGCGCTTCATGCCCTAGACTAGGAGGTAAATCTCTCCAAAGGTGATACACAAAGCGGCATGCAAACATTGACAATGAGAGATCTTACTTGCCCTGCTGTTCAGGCTGATTGCCTGCTGTACTTTTGTATCTGCTGGCAGCTGATGCCCACAGCAGAGCGCCAACAATATCTGGTGAACAGTGATGAGGTGAATGTGAAGATCGGAAGCAGGTCTGTAGTTCCTGCATGATGGTTCCTGTCGCTAGGCTGCACTGGTCGTGTGCACGATTTGCAATTTTCTTGGCTCGAGAGTCCAAGGCTCCAAGCCACCTTGACTCTTGACAATGAGAGTGCCTCAAGACTGGACTTCGGATCTCCCTGCAGTAACCGCTCTGCCGCCGCTGCGATTTGAACTTGTGACTCTCTTGTCATTGTGAGAACTTTCGAGCTGTCAAAATCGTGAAGTTGCCCAGGGCCACGGTCAGAGCGCCACTTGACGTCGTCCTGTGTGTGCCCTGGGCCTTTGTTTGTGGGCGCTGCCGGCAGTGTGCGTGTCTCCCAGGCCCTGCATTGCCAGGATGGCGAGCAGCACTGACCACTGGGGCAAGAGGAAGCAGGAGGCAGCAGAGCGGCAGTCGCTCAAGGGGCGAGTGCACCAGATCCTCAGCCATGCACAATGTGAGCAAAGGCGCATCGCTGTGATTTGGATGGGAATTCGCGGTAGAAAGGTTATGAGGACAAGAAAGGAAGCGGGGTAAAACTTTTTTACAACTTGGTTTGCAACATCTCTGTCAATGGACATTGGACCAGTGGGAAGGTAATTGGTGATTGGTGAGTTCAGTTCGATGGGTACACCCTAATGGTGGTGCTCGCAGGATTTGAAGCTGCTGCAATCAGACTCACTCGCTATGTGATTTGCAGACAATCCGGACGTGCTTCCTGACCTGGAGGATTATGTGCAAGAGCAGGTAAGCATTGTAGTGCCCATTGACTTCAAGCTTGAGTTTGTACGTGGGGCTCCTTGCTTGCAAGAGAGGGGCCTGGCCAGATCGCTGTGCTCATTTGAACAGAGTTCTTTCTTTGGAACTGCCGTCCAACTTTCTTGTTTCTGTGCAGATTGTATCTGAGACCTACGATCTCAACGCAAACCTCTGCCTCCTGCGATTATATCAGGTAAGCGGTGTCCCTTGCTCCTGGGCTTCCTTGGATTCGCAGATTGTGAGACTGGACAACCCCGTGCGGAAAGCTGCCGTCGCCACAGTGGTGCCCAGAGCTGGTCGGTTAGGCCTGCAAGTGCTGGCGCTCGGCCATTACCGCTGTCCGTGCTGACAAGAGCTCTTTTGAATTGTCCTTGTCGACTTTCGGTCATTGGTTGACACGTCAGCCCGTCAGAACTGCAATCACTTGGGAGAGGTTTGAGACCTGTGCGCTGGCAGAGAGCAAGGTTTGAGTGCGCTCCTTACTGGTGCAGTTCAATCCTGCGAGCGTGAACATCCATGCTGTGGCGCGCATCCTGGTCAAGGTAAGGCACTGGCAGGTGGCATCTGGTCAGAGGAACGGTGCGCGAACACACTCTGAGCCTACACCACTGCTCTTGCACAATTTTCGTCTCAGTCTCGTCAGAAGCTCCTTACGTTCGCACCACTGGGTACAAAAAGGAAGGCTTGTTGAAGCGGCCCAGAATTTTGACGAGCATTACGTTCGTCTCCGAGACTGGGGCTATGCTTTGCACCTGGCTTTGTGCCCCATTCGATTGCTTGCCCCCGGCCTGCATGTCTGGCTGGTGGCCCGTCCGTGCGGGGGAGCCTGCTGGCAGCGGTGGTGTGGCCTGCGTGCAGGGCCTGATGGCGCTCCCCGCGCTCGACTTCCAGCTGTACATGAGCCTCATCCCGGAGCGCCTGCACGTGGAGGAGCCCTTTGCCACGCTGCTCAACCTGGACGCCCTCCTCGAGGTCAGCCCCCGCCTGCGGGCCACCGGGCCAGCCCTCGCGCAAACCGCCTGCGAGGCACGAGCGGCCCTTGCTGGGGAACTGCAGTCCGCGTGCACTTTAGAGCTTGTGTTTCTTCTGACTGAGGTCGATCTGGGATCGGTCAATCAGTTCTGCCAAACATGGAGGAC